>SNQJ01S0095990.1:10185-23180 GCA_010110895.2 Picea sitchensis
CTCATAGCTCTTCTCCTCAATAGTAGAAACTGACACTAAGTTCTTCTTCAAGCCTGGAACATATAGAACCTCTATCAAAGTCATGGGAAGAAAATACTCCCTTCGAAATGATACGGTCCCACAACTAGCCACCTTGACCTCCCAGTCATCTCCAAGCACTACCTCTGCATCTCCACACTGTGTAAGATCTTTCACGTGCTCACAAACTGTTTTCATATGGAGAGAGGCACCACTGTCAATATGCCAAGTATCTAAAGTAGTGGTCCTCGAGGATAGACACACAATCAAGGAAAAATCCCTGTCAAACTTGGTGGAAAACTCTTCCACCTATGTTGAAGCTGTTGTTTGTTTCTTCTTCTTGTTCGAACACTGACCTGCATAGTGCCCAAACTTATGGCATGCAAAGAACTTGACTTTTCTCATGTCTTTCTTCCCTTCACCCTTGGGCTTGTGTCCTCCCTTTGGACCATTTTTGAACTTCTTCTTGCTAGTGGTAGCAAGAGCCACATTCTCCTCCTCATGACCTGTAGATGAATTGCCATGTACATAACCTCTCTGGGTCTCCTCCTGAACAAAGTCATCCCAAAGACGTTCCCAACCAGGAATCTTATCCCTAGCAACAATGCCCTCCACAAAAACAGCTCAATGTTTGGAAACTCCATTCAATGTTGTTCTCACAAGATCACTGTCAACTATGGCTTCCCCCACAGCTCCAATATCATCCCTTACCTGTGTCAATCTAGTAAGGTATGTGACCACATTTTTAGCCTTGGTCATTTTTATGCTTTTTATTTTTCCCTCAAAACCATTTTCCGGTTCTCATTTGTACTCTGGTACAATTTAGTAAAAGACTCCCACATCTCATAGGCATGTGTCTTCCCCGTCAAGTGAGGAATCAAATGATCCTTGATGGAATCAAGAATAAACCTCTTAGCCTTGATACTCTTCTTAGTGTAAGTTGCAAGAAGAGTAGCATCAGTAGGTACCACAACAGAATGAGTAGTGGTATTTTCCAAAATGTCCCACAACTCATTTTCTTGCAAGAGCAAGATCATCCTCTCCTTCCAAGCACCAAAATTTGTTGCCCCATCAAGTATGTCCTCAACTCTCAAACCAGTAGCCATTGACCATTTTATGCTGAAAATAATAAATTCAAAATTTTCTCTGTGAAGTGACTATTGTCCCAACTTTCTGACTGCTGAAATTTCTGCTTCCCTTCAACTTATCTCTGATACCATGTAAAAAATTCAGACCCCAACCCAGTTTCAGTCTCGCTGATTTTTCAGCCAATGTTAAATTCCCAAACTCAGTTTTATATCAGCATATAAAAACTTAGCAGAAAATAAACTTCAGAACTGAAACATGAGGATTCTGAACATCGTTTATAACGTAGATATAAAATATCAGTAGCATATAAAAAACTCAGAAAATATAGACAGATATTTTCGGTCTAACTTTGACCCTGGAAAAACTAGTGAGAGAGGGATATTTTTATTATTTAGGAGCTACAGAGAATTCTGTTACATCATATTCATCTTCAAAAATTTAAATGACAAAATTATCTCGACAACTGTGCCAAATCTTCACACAGGAAAATGAGCCAAACTCCTCAAAATTCTTCCCATAATTTTCTGCAATAAATTACAGGTCTGCTCCTCGATTTTTGTGCCTCCAAATTGTTGTACGGTCACCTTGAAATTTGTGCCAACTGCCTCAACGCAAAATAGATCAATAAATGTTGTACAGAATCCTTGGGAAATGTGCCAAAACTTCCAGAAAATAGCACAGCTATTTCTTCTCGAAATCTATGCCACAATAATAGTCGTACGGACTGTATAGAATCCATACAGTACAAACTATACCCACAAACTATACCTTCTTGTTGTACAAAATTTTAAAATCCGTACAGTACGGCCTTTTCTGTTGGGTTGTACCTTGCCTCAATTTCTGTGCCTGCTCTTCTTGTTGTACGACCTACTCAATCCATACAGTATGGCCTACCTTCAATGTTGTCATTGTTGCCTTGATTTTTGTGCTAGTTTGTTTCCTTGGGATGTGTTCTCTACCTCTCAAAAATGGTTGCTCTCTTGCTGCTCGAAAATGATATCTCTCTTTCTCTCTCAAAAATGAATCAACAACCCAAGAATGCGTGCACCCCTCTACCCTAATCAACCTCATGAGGGAAGGTGAGTAGTTTTCTAATCCAATGGCTGAGATTAGATTAGATGTGTGGCTGAGATTTGATGTCTCTTCACTCACCCTCACTTTACTCATAAAGTCACCTTTTAATTTTCATCTCACAAATTAAATGACTAGGGCCCACATTAGGCACTTTCTCACCCCTTAGGCGCCTAGGGAAGAGAAACACTTTCCTTTGTACTTTATTTAATTAAAAAATTTAACAATAAGTTCCATGGAGCGGTCCACTCCTCAAAGATTGATCTTCAATTGGAATATCACCAGGGCAGGGTCAGTGAGAAGGATACTCACAGGACTGTTCTTAGGTATCCTTATGATTTTTTTGGCATGCCCTTGGGATTGACCAATGCACCTACCACTTACCAGATCCACCTACAGTTGCATAGGTTTATGTTAATGTTCTTTGATACTCTCAGTATATACAACAGGACATGGGAGGATCCCTTGATATAGTTGGATGAGACATGGGGCATTATAGACACAACATACAGTTCTTATTTAGGGCATGTAGTCAGGGCAAAGGATGACAGGGATAGATTGAGGGATGATATGATCTACTACAGAGGTGACACATATTTAGTCCCTGAGGCCACACTTAGGGAGATGACCATGAGTGCGATGCAGGATACACCTTCAATTGGACTTCCTAGGGACTTGTATGAGCATGAGGTGCCACAGATAGAAGAGCTAATTTATAGGAAGGTGTCTAGACTCCAAGTGTTGTTGGAGTACATTATCAGGAGTAGGGATAGAAAATATCTATGTTCGGTTTGGCAGGAGCAAGACAGATTTGCATGGACAGAGTTGATATCTAGTATTTAGTTTCCATCAATTGATTACATACAGGGATCAGAGACGAGGCTCAAATGGATTCCAATAATTATCAGTATGGCACAACAACAGTCAGTAGGAATTGGAAGTGGTGGAATTCCAAATTGTCTATGGGATCTAGGGATTCATTTGACTGATAGATTGCTTCATATTGTGGTGATTATCGGCAGAGCAATGGTCGTGTTTAGTCTGATTTATTTTTTGGATGCCAGTAGAGGAGGGGTTGACCTATCCTATATGGCAGGACATATTTTCTCTTCTGATATCCAGGATCGAGTTTGACAGTGGATTTGTATATATTGGCTTCATAAAGATATATTTGTGGGTTAAGATTCTTGATAGTGGGTTCAACCCCTATAGGTTTTTCGGTGTGGGATTCCAGGAGAGGAGGATGATGACTGGACATGTTGGTCCGACGGTTATGATTGAAGTGGTGCAACGTCATCATGGTGGTTCCTTTCGGAGATTAGCTTGGGACCTTAGGATAACATGGTTGGAAAATCCAGCGATAGATAGAGATGAGAGGATATTTATCAAGGAAAATCACTTATATTTTCCATTGGGCTTCATTCTAGAGGAGGGTGTTTCACTTTTCTTTTATTTGCTTGAGTTTGTAGCACTCACTTTGGCAGTGTTATCCCCATTTTGTGGATAACTAAGGATATTATGTCTTGAGGCCCTCAGGTTGCAGATATGGAGTGTCGAAAGAATACATGAATAGCAATACTCTTTTGCACAGATGGAAACCCCTCTCACCACCACAGATGGTCACAGATTTACAGATGGCATCCACCACATCAACTGGCTTCTAGAAGGCAGTGGGCCTTGCTCCATGAGGTAAAAGTTAGTATTATGGTGAGAATCATTTCAATATTTAAGCCATTTGAGTATGTTGTATTTTAGATTGATCTAGATTTCATGATATATGCTTGGACATTATGCCTTTTTTCATGCTTCACCTTGGTGGTTATCATTGTTCCCTAGTAAGTGGTTTTCCTTGGGGATGGATTTTCTAATAGGAACTCCCTTAAATATACATCATACCATTCCCGACCATACTTACCACTTTCCATAATTATTCCCCTCCATTTCCTTATCTCTTAGGATTTTAGAGTGTATTGACCCAAGAAGGGGTTGTCCCTCATTCTGTGGGAAGAAGGGGTTGACGACCCAGAGGGATTGATGTTGGGTAAAATATAAAATCCTTATATGAACCTTCTAGATGCTTTTCCCAGGGATCACCAAAGAAAGTAGTGAAACACTTATCTTTGAGTAAAGGGGACCCACAATATGATAAATAATTCTTAAAAGGTTAGTTGAAGGATAGGAGGTGTCATCACGAGATGACCTATCACATCCATGAATATCTAGTGGTATGACATTGCCATCATCTAGTCACAAAACCAAGGTAATGGCTCTTAGTTGTATGGCTAAGAGAAAGGGGGTCTCATCACGAGCCAAAATTTTCATTTTCCAATAGGTGTTTGTGGGTGACATTGCCATTATCTATTCACCACGCTAGGAATAGCAATAAAAGGTCTTGGAAAAAATGCATTGCGGATGAAGGTACCACACACCCTCTATAAAGGCACCCATGAATGAGAAACTATGTCCCCTTCTATGCCATGATCCCTATTCCAATTGAGTCTTGACCCCCCAACCACTTCACCCACTTTACATGGATTAGAGAGGGATCTCTTGGAAAATCTCCTTGACCTAGGGAAAGACCTACCCAATAGGACACCTCGTCAACCCTCCCATATTCAAGCTTGACAAATCACATAGTTTCTTTGAGAAATTAATTTCTTGATATAGTGATCTTTGATGCATATGATTAGGTGGATCATTTATTGATTGTATTCACTTATCATGATGTTATGACTTGAGATCCTTGGAGGGCATGCTCATTTGTCTTTGCAAGACCTAGTTGGTGGACAATTTTGGGAGAACAAGCCTATCTTGGGATTCCATGGGGATACAAGTCCACATGTTGGGTACCAAGGGTCCACATGTCGGATCACAGAGATGAAATATTGAAGACCTAGAAGATGATGTGGAAGACCTATCCCAGCCATCAATGCCAAACAATTTTCCCATGAGGGGAAAAACATCTTCTTTTTAGCTTGACGTCGTACTTGGGGGTTGGGTTTGGTGGTGGTGTTTCCACTCTTTGACACATGGACATTTTGAGGAGGATGAAGCCTTCTCCATAAGGAGATTACATAGATGATTGACATGTGGCCTTTGTGGGCCTACCATAGCTTCTCCAACACCAACGACTTTTCACAAGTGGAAAAACATCCCCTAAAAGGGTGATGTCCATGTAAATTAGGGTTTTATTTGTGAAAAGTGAAATTTCAAATGAATTGTTTAATATTACTTTGTTAAAGGGGGCAAGATTAGGGTTTTTGACCCCTAGTCTTTTGGTTTACCCCTCAATATATGGACAAGTCACCTTGGTGACATTTTGTATAAATAAGAGATCATAAGATATCATTTAGACATAAATCCCCCTCTTGTGAGAAGAATTGGTTTGAAATTTTCATTACACTTGGCATATTTGTCTCTTGTGCACTTATTTATGGCCATCTCTTGTGAATGGTTGATGGAGGAGTGAGTCCCTAGCCTTCGATGAATGCTTTCTAGATTTTATGGTGGATTATCTTGGCATGTTTCTTGATTTTGGTATGGTCTTTTACTCTTATACTATCATTTTTTCAAGTCAAGGATTGTTGTGTTAGGAGCTAAGTGGCAAGTAAGAGTGTTTACACCCCCACTCTAGTCTCCATCATTTATTGCTTGAAATTCATTAATGTTGCAAGGGTTTGTTTGAGGAAGTAAGAGGATTTACACCCCTCATCCTTAAACCCTAACTAGAGATACTTTCCTTGGGAAGTAATAGGATTTACACCCCCAAGGAAGTAGAATATCTTGTTCATTTATTTGACTCCATTAACCCAATATTTAAAGGCACTAGTCATTTATTTTTTGCATTGGAGATATAAAAGCATTGCCTTGGGAAATGTGATTTTTTATCTTTTGAAAGATCTCTTGCTTGGAGTTGATTTTCCACATTGAGAGGAATATTCCCCTACTAGGGCATCCTCTCTCTCCCACTACTTAAAATATTGTTACAAACTTTAACCTTCATCCATTAGGGTTGCATAACCCTAGTTTCTAACTCCCTCTTATCTCACAAATTGATCATAAGAATTCTCTCTAACTTCACTCACCTAATATACTAACTAGGGCACATGTTTTGGGCTAGATCTTGGCACTTTTCTGTGGTTAATTTTGATTTTGCATGCCATTGAATTCTACATCCATAAGGATGCAATTTTCTGCAGAAAATACATGTTGTAACAACTTGTGTTATTCAGCCTCAAAGTGCAATTTTTTCAATCATAATTGATTGCCATATTCATTGATAATATTGTTGATTGATCTTATGATTTACATGATGATTTGAATGTATTACTTTATGATATAAACTTTCATATACTATTGCAAATTAGGGAAAGTAAGCTTAACTTGTTGATCCACACTAACATATATCATTGCAATTTGGATTTTCTTGTGTCTCGGGTAGGTACAATCATCCGGAGAAGTACTACACCTTTGGGGAAACAATCAATTGAATTACAAGGAATATATTTCCACTTCTCATTCCACTTAGACTTGACTTATAGGGGTTCCACTTCCATATCCATCCATCTACATCACATTCCCCCTAGGGTCACCAGAATCGCCTCCCTAGAGTGACCTAGTCACTCTTGAAGTGTGAGACCTACATCGAAGTGACCTTGGGTGTAGAATTTTTAAGTTGTAGAACTTGATTTTTTGGTTGGGTCGGTATTTTCCCAATCTACAACTTGTGCTATGACATTTTGGCGTCATTGTCGGGGAATATTTTGAATCTTCTTCATACCTTGACAACACTTTGGTAAGCTATCCAAAAACATTTCCCTTAGATTGCCTAGTGACTCCACCTAAGGAACATTCCCTTTCCATTTTTATTGATGAGATCATATTGAATATCATCTGGCGACTCCACCTTCCCAGAATCCTTCTTTCCCCAAAATTTTATCCCTTGGAGGTTCAAGGTTTCTAAGGTTTACCAATGAATGCCTCCTCTCAAGTTTCCCATTGTCAAAACCCTTTTCCATAATACTCTTCCTCTTGTTCCAATGGCTTGCCTTTGGGAAAGGGACCTCTACAAACCCCTTAACATGGCCAATATCCAAGGTTACCCTAATAAAATCCCAATAGAAGTCAACAAGTAGTTTCCAAAGTTCCCAGGGAACAATGTGATAACTGTGGAGGACCACATTTATGTCATGGGACAGGATATGGACAATGCAAGTATTGAACATGAAGATTTGGCCATGAGGTTATTTTCTTCATCCTTAAATGAAGAATCCCTTGATTGGTTTAGAGGACTCCCTGATAATAATCTCAAGTCCTATGATGTTTTTTCCAACTTATTCAAGAGAAGATGGTGGGACACTTGGGACTCATTTCAATCAAATAAAGAAAAAGGAGAATGAAATAGTAAAGGAATTCAATTCCATATTTGACAGGTTGTACAATCAAATTCCAACAGATTACTATCCTACATCATCATCAATTCGTCTCCTCTACATGAATTATTTTGAAGGATAGTTCTGATACATTCTCAAAGATAAAAATCCCACATCATTGGCTGAGGCTAAAGATTTTAGTATCGAAATTTAAGAGAAACTCCTCGATTCAAAAATAGAACCTTTCCAGTACCCTCATGCCAAGGCAGAAGTAAGAATGAAGGTTTCCAACAACAGTGTTCTTAATCCGATTTCTCTTCTGAATCATAAGATAGACCAAATGAATACTCAAATTTTCTAGCTACAGAATTAGCTTATGAACTATATGACTACAGTGGAAAGAAATCAATCTGCTCCCATACGTCTGTTTTCCAGACAGCAGAGAGATGCCACCAGTTCGAAACCAAGACCTCAACAAGAGGCAAAGGCCCCAGATACTTTAAAACTTGTTGGGACAATTGATATAAAAGCTTGGTGCCTCCCATGCCAAGAATCCCACAGAGAATATGAGTGCCCCCAACAAGACGAAGATTATCTTGACAATATAAAATTCATTGATATGATTTTCAATTTCGACGATGAACAAGTTACCCAAGAACAGATCAATGAAGTAAGAAGAATAGGAGAAAGGGAGGGGAGACTTCAGTCCTTAAATAAATTGACAGATGATCAGAAGAAGGAATTAAGGAGGAGGGAAATTATAACCTACACCAGATTAAAAATAAATAAAAAATAAAAAATAAAATAAAATAAAAAAATCTTCAACCCCTCCGTCACAGCCTGATACTCCTCTTCCATTAGCAGAAAAGGTGGCTCCACCACTTCCATCACCAATATGTGAGTTTTTTCCTAAGCCAACTCCTACAGATTGTTGAAATATTGTAACTACAAAGAGTATTCTATTTATTATTGATGTATTATTCATTAGATCAATCCCCTTTTGTGGATTGATCATGTTGAGTATTGTAAATGAACAAATCCCCTTTTGTGGATTGGTCAAACCCTAATTGTAATAGGATAAATGAGAATTCAGCCCCATAATATACTAAAGTGATTATAACCACCCAGATTGAGAAGTCGGCCCTGCCAGTGAAAAGACACCTCAGTTCAGCACCTGCAAGATTGTATAAATAAGAGAGGCTAGCGCCTCATTTTTTCACTCACTCACTTGTTCATTAGAGCACAAGTTCGGAGCTGCAATTGGAGAATAAGGAAGAGAGAGAGAGTCACATTCTTGGGAGAGAACTTAATGTATTTTTTGAGTTATCTCTTGGCATTGTATTAGCTATCTATATTAAGGAAACTTTTGATGGGTTTTCTCCCCCATGAGGGTTTCCTAAGATAAATGGTGTTTCTCTTGTGATTGTGTATTTCTCAATGATCCTATCTATGCTATGATTATCTAGTGAATTGAAAAGAAACCTAATAATATCTTAAACCTTAACATGGTATCAAAGCTAAGCCAAAGAGAGAATCTTTCACAAGAAGAAGAAAAACATCATTGTTGTCGTACATGCAAATTAGGGATTTTTATTAAAGAAGAATTTCAGCCCCAAAGCCATCTAGAAAAGTGAACCCTTCCTCAAGGAACACTTTTGCATCATCAGGGCACCTTTTCAGTGGCTAGATCTCCCGAAAAGTGAAACCCTAGTTTCACCAGGTACCAGAAAACCAGAAGTACCAGAAAACCAGAAGCACCAGTATAGAAATCCCTTGATCAAGTTTGAAGGGGTAAAATTTGGATTTTCTAAAATCAAATCACACCAGGCTACTCACCTCAGTCAAGTGCACCTTCTGGTAAGTTCAAAATTCAAATCTAAACATTTTCAGTTTTCGGTCATTTTCCTAGCTCCAGGTAAAAGATGTTTGCAAGCACTAAGCTTGTTGACAAGCTAGAAGGTGTGGAAAACTTTTGTGCTTGGAAGTATAGTAGTGGACTCATTCTTGAAGAGAATGACCTAGAAATATTCATTAAAGAATAAGTACCAGAACCCGTCGATGTTGCATAGAAATCAAAGCACCAAAAGGACACAATTAGGGCTAAGAGAATCATTGCAGATTCTATGAAAGATCACTTGATTCCTCAAGTATCTTCAAATAAGACTCCAAAAGAAATGTTTGATTCCCTAACCATATTATATGAAGGAAAGAACATAAATCGGAAGAATTTAAGAACTAAACTCAAGAATACAAGGATGCATAAAGGAGAAATGATCCAGGAATATTTTTCCAGAATATCAAAATTCAAAGAAACTCGTAATGACAGCCCTTAATGGTCTCACAAGACCTTGGGATGCATTCATCTAAACTATTTGTGCCAGAACGGAGAAACTAAAATTTGACATTCTTTGGGAGGAATGTATTCAAGAAGAATCAAGAGTAGCTAGTTGAGAAGCCTTACTATCAAGAGATGAAGATCAAGCCCTAGATACTCACACTAAGGGAGGAATAAAGAAGTCTCACTTCCAGAAATAAACTCATAAAGAGTCTCAATCCCAAAACAAATTCATACATAAAGAATCTCAACCAAATAGATTCCAGAAGAAAGGACAAGGAAAAGAAAGAGACTTCTCATCTTACCAATGCTACCATTGTGACAAGATGGGACATATTGCAAGACATTGTCCAACTAGACAAGAAGAATACAAGAGGAAAAACAAGAGGCATCATGCCCATGCAGTTGAATATGAAGAGCCACCCACAAAGATGTTAAAAGAATGAATTGAAAACTATGTTCTAATCTCGGCCCTCTCAGGATCAGTAACACCTAGAGAGGACACTTGGCTCATTGATAGTGGTCCTTCCGAGCACATGACAGGTCAAAGAGACATTCTCTCTTGCCTTTCACAAAAGAAGTTTTCTCAAAAAGTTATGCTTGAATATGATTATCAATACCCTATCAAGGGAGTAGGAGAATCAAACTACAAGCTGAATTAGGGGACTCCAATGAATATGAAGGATGTACTCTATGTACTAGGTTTGACAAATAACCTAATCTCCATATCAGCTTTAGAAAAGAAATTCTTCATAGTTTCACTTATAGATGGAGAAGTTCTTATGTGGGATAAAGGAAAAACCATGAAAGAAGCAATCGTCATTGGAAAAGAAGAAGGTGCCTTATACAAGATAAAGGGTCACTTAGAAGCAGCCATGACCCATACCCTTGAGAATCCATGTGAACTTTGGCATAGAATATTAGCCCACATCAACTACAAGGCATTACCATATGTATGCAAGGTAGTCACAGGTCTACCAAAACTCAAGGGTGACCATGAAGGTGTGTGCAATGGATATGCACAAGGGAAGAACATCAAGAACCCTTTTCCAAAGAGAGACAGTAAAGCAGAAGGAGTCTTAGAACTCATTCACTCAGATGTGTGTGGCCCAATTCCATCATCCTCCATCAGTGGGTATGTATACTATGTATCTTTTATTGATGACTATTCTTGTAAAACCTAGGTTTACTTTTTGAAATCAAAAGATGAAGTGTTCAGTAAATTCAAGGAATTAAAATCCTTGATAGACAATCTTTCTGAAAGAAATATCAAGATACTTAGGTCAGACAATGGAGGACAATACACCTCAAAATAATTTGTAAACTTATGCAAAGATGTCGGGATCAAGAGGGAGCTCACCACTCCCTACAATCCTCAACAAAATGGTGTAGCAGAAAGGAAGAATAGAACTATAATGGAAGTAGTGAAGACCATGATCCATGATCAAGATGTTCCAATGTGCTTATGGGAAGAAGCAGCAAGAACAATAGTATATGTACAAAACCTATTGTCCCATAGTGCAATTGGGTTCAAGACCCCTGAAGAGATGTTCTTCGGAAAGAATCCAGAAGTAAGCCATCTCAAAATATTTGGCTTCCTAGTATTTGTACATACTCCAAAAGAGAAGAGAAACAAGCTAGAACCTTCAGGAAAGAAGGGAATATTTGTTGGATACCGTGAGTTCTCCAAGGCCTTCAGAGTATATATACCAAGTTACCATCATATTGTTATCAGCAGGGATGTAACCTTTGATGAATATGCAACACTCAAGAAATCAAGATGATGTCAGCTTGAAGAAGTATATGAAGAGGAACTTGTAGCTCCTAGATTTGCAGAACCAGCGAAGGAAGTCATAGCTTCCCCTGATGAGGAAATTCTAGAAGATAATGACATAGTAGAATTTCAAGAACCTCCCTAGATGACAATCTCCCACAAGAGCAAGCCAGCTTGAGCAAGGGAACTAATTCAAGATGGAGAGAAGTATGGTGTTCTTGAAGGAACCATGAGACAAGTAAAGAGACCTAATCCATTCTCCATTTATATGGCTTTGATGTGCGATCTCTTAGAGAAGGAGCCTACCTGCTTTGAAGAAGCCATTCAGAAGAAAAAATGGGCAAATGCCATGATAGAAGAATACCAATCCATTATAAAGAATGATGTATGGGAAATAGTTCCCAGACCGAAGAGCAAGGATGTGGTATCTTGCAAATGGATTTTCAAAATAAAACATGTTACTGATGAAAGTATTGAGAAGTATAAAGAAAGGTTTTTCGCTCATGGATTTTCTCAAAAGGAAGGCATTGACTATGAAGAGACATTTGCTCCTGTAGCCAGATACACTTCGATCATAACCATCATATCCCTTGTAGCTAAGATGAAGTGGAAGTTACACCAAATGGATGTAAAGACAACTTTCCTAAATGGTGTCATTGAAGAAGAAGTGTATATAGAAAAACCTCAAGTATTTCAAGTTGAAGACAGGAAGACTCATGTCAGCAAGTTGAAGAAGGCTCTGTATGGATTGAAGCAAGCTCCTAGAGCTTGGTATGGAAGGATAGATAGTTTTATGACAAACTTGGTCTTTACCAAGAGTAAAGCATATTCTAACCTTTACTTCAAGGTTATGAATGATGAGTCGGTTATATTTTTGTTGTACGAGGATGACTTATTCTTAATTGGAGAAAAACAACTCATCACCGAATGTAAGAAGAAGATCGCTGCAGAATTTTAGATGAAAGACCTTGGCCTAATACAATATTTCTTAGGTCTTGAGGTATGGCAAAGTCCAGAGAGGATCTTCCTTAACCAAGGGAAGTATGCAATTGGAATATTGAAGAGACTTGATATTTTGGAGTGCAAGTCCATGAATACACCCATGGAAACAAAGTTGAAGCTCCTGGTCGACCCTTCGTCAGAATTAATTGATTCCACGCTGTATAGACAGATCATTGGATCGTTGATGTATCTGACGAACACTAGACCATACATTTGTTTTTTTGTGAACACTTTGAGTCAGTTTTTGGTAGAACCCATACATGTTCACCTAGTTGTTGCAAAACATGTGATGAGGTACCTTAAGGGTACATTAGATTGTGGTCTCAGTTATGAT
>SNQJ01S0095990.1:34691-53535 GCA_010110895.2 Picea sitchensis
AGATGTGTGATGACTACTCTAGATAATTTTAACCCATGATATAATGTAGATCATCAAACAATATTTTCCTTTAGCCTCACGATTTTGGGGATTACTCTCCCAAGGTGTTGGCAACTAATATTTAGCAAAATTTAAAGAATTAGAGCAAACCACTCACAATGACCAAGGTCGAGGCAAGCCTACCAATGTTGGTCAAAGAGGGTTGAGAAAAACAATTAAGCAAATAAAGAAAAATAGACAATGTTGCAAACCACTCACAATGGCCAAGGTGGAGGCAAGCCTACCATTATGGCCAAAGAGTGTTGGAAAACAAAAATGGATTTATTTTTATTGTGTGGCCACATTACCTTGTCTTGTGGACAAGTGGGGAAAAATAAAGAAATCAACTTGAAAGACAAAACTAAACTAGCCCAACGATATTGGGGGGTTGGCTTGGCCAATCACACACCCAAGGTGTAGGCAATGTGAAATTAGTATTGAATGATATCCAAAAAAATGCTGAAATGAAAGCAAAGCCATGAAATTTACAAGAGAGGAGGTGAAGGATTCGTTACCCAACCAATGGAGACCCTTGGGGATGTCTTGAGAATGAATTTCGGCAGCGTTTCCCCTTGTCCCTGGTAAGAATCTGCAAAAATCAGCAAGCAAATGCTTGCTTTTGCTGGAAAAAAAAAAAAACGTTAAAAAAATTATGTTTTTACACAAAAAAAAATTACATAAAATCTCCAAGTTGAAATGAAAATATTTTAACCTGTCTATGAGAGTTAGCTACAAAAATCTATGATGAAATTAAATAGAAATAAATCAGATCTAAAATGGAAGTAAGGAGTGTAAGAAGATGTTGGTTGAAAACCCCCTTGTTGAGGCTCTTCCAACCACTATCTTAGAGGCAAAATCTTCAAAACTTAAGCACCGTGTGAGATATGGTAATAGAATAATATGCAAGATAAAAGAATACTATGAACTACTTCATAATACCAACTATCCTACACATATAGATCAACAAACAATACTATCTATTGATCTACTCAAAAAAAATACTTTGCTGAAGAAAACTACACCATAAAACCAATGCATAAACTCACACAATATCACCTCAATAGATAGAGCACAGCAGAATACTCATGAAATGATCCAAAACCTCCAAAGCTTATTATTATTAGATCCAACCAAATGTGAGAACCTTGCATAAATACTTGCTCCAATCCTTTCAAGAGAAAATGAGCTTGAATGAAGATGGCAAGAGCAAGAATGTGTGGGGCGAAAATCCAGTAGCATAACTTTAGTTCAAAGAATGGTAACCAAAATGAGTGAGGAGGGGCTTATTTTATAGCTATAGAGGCAAGTTAAAGGCACTTGGATAAGTGCCAAGTGTTACATCTCAAGTTCATGAGTGAATCTCAAGAAGGGGGGCGCACCATCTTAGGGTTTTAGCATGGATGAGTGATGTGGATGGGTGTGGGCCATCAAATGATGATGTGTAAGGCTAGGAGGGGTGCACTAGGGAAGAGAGGGGGGCCCACAACTAAATTTATTTCAGTTTCTAATGTTTTGGGTGTGAGGGGGGCGCCTTTCCCCCTAGGGGCGTGGGTATTTTATTGAGTGGGTGAGTTAGGGGGTACAGAAAGGTTATGAAGTGGGTAAGTTGGGTTGGGTAGGTTAGGAAAGTCCATCCTTGCTCTTTTCCACCTTCACATAGACCCATTAACTCAATTTTACAAAATTTACAAAAATGACTTAGCAATTAAAATTGTTGTTTTGACTAACCGACACTCCATGTGGACAAATGCATAGCAAAATTTGTCCGACTGAGATGAAACTTGGACTATGGGTGTAGGGGGTGAATTTACATTTTATTTGAGCACAAATACCCCTATCAAAAACCCAAAGACCCAGTTTTTACAATATTTTCTCAAAAACACATTTATTAATTAAATAATTAAAAATTCCAACCTTAGGAAATTAATTAAATTATTAATTAAAAAAACCTATCTAATTTCGGCGAGAGATACGTGAAACTTTCTACAGTATCTAGCATGGTCATTTAAATCATTCATAAACAATAGCTACCAATGGATGAGACCATTAGAATGGCGTTCACCACTTTGGAGGAATTATTGCAAGAATGCTGAGGGAAAACTCATGGAAATCAGCAATTTGAAAAGCCAGTTGACTTCTAACCTGAGGATAAAAATCCTTCGGTGAAAGGAACTCTCCAATGAAAACATCCCAAGGTACCTGACTAACTATGATCCATGCATACACTATTACATTATTACCCTGTGAGGGGTGCGGAAATTTCGTTTGCAAAAAGACGTGTTGGAGGCATAAAATGCCCGGTAGAACCATTGTCTTCAACATACTTGCATATGATGATGCACATGTTCATGGCACATGAGTTGACCCCCTAGTTGGATAGGTGGTCAACATGGCTCCATGTAGGACGTGTGTGTTCGATCTTCTCACTTTGAAATGGAGAGCATACGAGAATCGGCATCCCAAAAGGATCTTCTCACTTTGAAATGGAGAGCATACGAGAATCCAGCATCTACAAAACAGAGTGCTCCCCAAAGTGAACACCAGAAATCAACATTAGTACACATCCATATATGATAAAATAAAATCACTGCTATAAACAATATATACATAATGAAATATCTAAAGTACAACATTATAACTACAAATTGAATATATGATACAAGAAATAATTCTAAGTACATATGACTGAAACAATACAAAATTGAAAATATAAGGAAAAGGGTTAGAGATACGTTACAAAGGGTGTCCCTTTGGACACCAAGTTGTTCATCATCTGAAAAAGATTTTGAGTTGTTGCCCATTCCTTGGAATATTGATGGGCTCACCATCCAAATGGTTGAGATGAAAAGAATTAGGCTCTGTTATTTCTCTAATCAAATATGGACCCAACCATAAGCTGTCAAACTTGCCATGTTTCCCTGGTTTTTCTTTACTTTACTCTGATTTTTGCAATTCTGATCATAAGCCTTTCGTCTGATTTCATCTAACTCAATGACCTGATTGACCATGTTTATAAATGCATCATGATCTGTGGAAAAATCCTCAACTGACCCAGAAGTAGGAAGTCTAAGGTGTACTAGCAACCTAGCTTCCAATCCATATACTAACTCAAAGGGACCCTTCCCAGTTGCTACTTTCTTTGCTATTCTGTCAGCCCATAATGCATGTTTAATTTTACTATCCCAAGACTTCTTATTCTCACCAACTATTTTCTTAACTATGGTCATTAAGTTTTTGTTACTTGACTATGCTTGACCATTTCCTTGAGGATAGTAATCTGATGCATGTGACAAGATGATACCATTTTTGAAACAAAAAGAAGACATCTCAGCTGAACAAAAGGCCTTGGCATTATCTGTCACTATCTTTGATGGGACCCCAAATCTAGTTATAATCTTGTCTTCTAGGAAGTCCATCACAACCTTTTCAGTTGTTGACTTGGTAGGAATGGCTTCAACCCATTTTGTAAAGTAATCTGTTGTTGTGAGAACCCATGAATACCCATTACTTGAGTTATCACTAAACTTCCCGATGAAGTCCAAACCCCACTGCTGAAAAGGTGCCTCAACCACAACTGGTTGCAAAGGGAGAGCTACTAACTTTTGCTTTCTTGTGAAAAGATGGCATGGCTCACATTTCCTAACAAACTGATGCACATCTGAAAATATAGTGGGTAGTAGTTTTAGCAGCAAAATGTCCACCACAAAATCTCCCATGGAACTCATCCACTAGTTTCTTTGACTCAATATTAACCACACATCTAAGGATAACCCCATCAGGATTTTTCCATCATAACCCATCTCTAGTAAGAACATACTTAGCAGCTTTTAACCTTAAGGCCCTTTTCTTGTGTCCTACTAGATGGCTTGGACAAGTCATATTCTTGAGATAAAAGATGATGTCTATGTACCATTCTACCTGTTCAAGCTTTAATAAGTTAGGAGGATATTCTTCATCATTAATCTGGCAAACCATATCCAAAGCTCTCTCATTACTTTATGTTAACGTTTTAGCCAAACCTTGGCCCTTAATCAACTTTGTAGGTCTGATTTCCAAATCATACTCTTGGATTTTAGCAATCCATCTACCCCTTGCGCCTAATCCTTCCACTTGTGATAAAACATCCTTAACCACAGGACTAGGAACATAACCAATCACTTTGGAATATCCAATGAAGACTCTGAAATGTTTGAGTGATTTTACTAAGGCATAATCTTGTTTCTCAAACATGGGATACTTAAGCTCTAAATTTTGCAAGGCCCGACTCATATAGGCAATGGGTTGTTCATGGCCTTGATCATTTTTCTGAAGCAACACACCAACAATAGTGTCTTCAGAAGCAAAAGAGAAAATCTGAAAGTCCTTACTATAATTTGGGCTAATAAGGATGGGAGATTCACATATGGTAGTCTTCATATTTTCAAAGGCTTGCTTACTTTCTTCATTTCATTCAAACTTAACATCCTTTTTAAGCAGTTTATAAATAGGTTTCATAATCTAAGCATAGTTAGGAATGAACCTATGGACAAAATTGGTTTTTCCTAAGAAGGATTGGAGAGATTTCTTTGTGGGAGGCAAGGGTACCTTGCTAATAGATTCAACTCTCTCTGGGTCTAACTTGACCCCTTCTTTTGAAATGATGTGGCCCAATAGTTTTCCTTCAATCACCCCAAAAACTGACTTAGCAGGATTTAGAGAAATTTCAAACTCTCTACATCTGTCCAAAACTTGCCTAAGGTGGTTAATATGAGTTTTATCATCCTTAGAAAATACTGTCAAGTCATCCTGATATATTTCAATTAATTTTCCAATTATCCCCCTAAAGGCATAATCCATATCCCTCTGAAAAGTAGCTCCATCATTTGATAAACCAAATGGCATTCTAATATATTCAAAATCTCCCCATGGAGTAGTAAAAGTTGTTTTATTCATATCTTCAACCTTAAGTCTGATATGATTATAACCTGAAAAACCATCAAGCATGGAAATCATTCCTGATCCTGTTACTCTTTGAAGTAAATTTTCCATCTTGGGAAGGGGGTAGTTGTCCTTTGTTCAAGTAATGTTCAAATTCCTGAAGTCAATACATATCTTAATCTTTCCATTCTTCTTCCTAGCAACAACCAAATTTGAGCACCATAAAGAATGTCTAGTTGGGGCAATGATTCTAGCCTCTAACATTTTTTGTAACTCCTGTTGGACCAAAGGAGCTAACTTGGGGTTCATTTGCCTCAATTTCTGTCTAAAGGGTTTGGTTTCTTTCTTAAGAGGAATCACATGCTGAATCACATCCTCCCTATAGACCTTGAGCTCATCATAACTAAAAGCCAAAACATCCCTATATTCTTTCAATAATTTAAAATTTTCATTCCTTTCTTTTATAGGGGTAGTCTTGCCTATATTTACCATCCTAGGCTCTTCAACAGTTCCAATGTTAACTTCTAGGTGGTCACATAATTTTTTCTTTGAATTTTCCTTTTGCTTGTGACCATCTAGTTTATCAAAGTCTCTTTCTAAGGACACAACTCACCTAGGGGGTGTTTTAACCTTATCAACATTTCCAGTATAGTTACACCCTTCCTTTATTGTATTGATGCCAAAATCAGAAAATTCATGCATATGAGTCAAAAAAATTATAACCTGTTTGTCATCATCAAAAACCTGCCAATGGTTCATGTTATCAGGAACTGAGGGTCTGAAAATCACTTCTACTAAAATATTCTCATCAATCAAATTATCTGGAAGCTGAAGTGTTGAAGTTGCTACTGCAAGTTCATCTGCCTTTGAATTATGTTCTCTAGGAATAGCAATCAAATCTAAAGCATCAAGATCATTAATCATATCCCAGATTGCATTCCTATAACATCTTAATCTTTCAGACTTTCAAGCAAATTTATTCTTTAGTTGTTGGATGACTAAGTCTGAATCCCCCTTGATATTTAGACATTTAACACCTCTATCTTTGCAAAGATCTAATCCAAGGAGAAAGGCCTCATACTTAGCCACATTATTGGTTGCATCAAACTCCAATCTATAAGCAAACTTAGACACTTTACCATTGGGAGCTTGAAGCACAATTCCAGCACCTTTTCCCAATCTAGAAAAAGCACCATCAAAGTTCATGTACCAAACTTTGTCCAACTCATTATCTTGAACTTTATCTTCTAGGGGCACAATAGAGTTAGAAAAAATGGCATAATTACCAAGACCCTCATCATCATACTTTAACTCATTCATGGGGTTCTTGGGGTCTTCCACATCGTATTTTCTATACACTTCCCTATTCAACTTGAAAGTGCCTCCATCTGGAGTAGGGAGGGTGGCATAACATAAATCCATTTGTAAACTACCACCCAAATATGCAGCTTCCTTTCTATTCAACAACGTTCCCCAAAGGTCTGGAACATCAATAACTACAATATCCATTTCAATCATAATATCTAGAAATGTTGTTAAGTACACTTGCAAACCCTTAATCAATCCAAATACTTCAATTGTTTGACTTTCCAATGCAAAAATGTTATGATAAGGTCTAGATATCCTCAAGTTTAATTGTTCCAGCACTTTCTTAGTCATAACATTAGAGCTTTCTCCTGAATCTAACATGAAATTGTGTAACACTTTATCATTCACAAGCAGAGAAAGGTAGAAAGGCAAATTCTTCTCATTATTCCTATCTCAATTTTGCAAAATCACTGGTGCATCTTGGTAGGCCATTGTTGGTTGTTTTGGTATAATATTTTTAGGGGGTTTTGTTATGGCTTTAAGCAGCTTTTCCCTTTGAGAAGGGATTTTCATAATTTTTGATACTGGTACCAAAATCTTTGCATTATTCAGCCAACCTCCTAAGTCAATATTCAAATCCACATCAATAGGTACATTAGACTTAGGAAAACTTGGAGATACCTTGGGAACACTAGCTTGACCCTTATCCTGTCCTTTATTTCCATTCCTTTGGTATGTAATGCCTTTATACTTAGCCATTTCTGCAATTTGTTGGGGTGTGGGCTTGGGCCCATATTTTTTTGTTGCTTTATCAACATTACCACTCATTACTTCCATTACTTCCATGATCATTGACATTCATCCAATCATACATGCCCCCATAATACTTTCTACCACACATGTTTATTTGTTCATTTCCATGGTCATTATAATAATCTTCAAGAAAAACTGGACAAGTAGCTTCCTCATGAAACTCACCACAAGGCCTACAATAAGGTATAGATTGATGATCTACCAAGTTGGTGGATTCAAAAGGATTACGTGAACTTTGATCATTTTGGGGAGGTCTTCTTGGCCACTTATCATTTGGTTTGTGTTGGTGTCTATTGTTTTGATACCTCTCCATATTAATCAACCTATTTTGCAAGGCATTAATCTAATTGGCATGATTAATCTCCATTTGCTTGATTAATTGAGTCAATTCCTTAATCCCATCACTTGTTGATTCTTGACCCTTTGATTCTTTCTTCTTCTCATCATTAACCTTTGAAGAAGAACCTCTTGTAAAACTAGGAATATTAGACTTCCTAGCCTCAAGCAAATTCTGTTCAACCCTTATATTTATGTTTTGTGTTGCTTATAAAGTTTGAGGATCTTTGTCCCTTAAGGCATACCTCATTTCACCTTCAAATGCCTCAATATAATAAATCAAAATGGCTGCATCAGAGGGCTTAATGTTTCTATGAAGGCTTTTCACCAATCTATTAAACTTAGTATTAAATTCAACCACAGTTTCGTTTTCCTTCTTCTAACTAGTGGTAAGAGCAGCAAGCAGATATCTATGTTCCTTTTGGTCACCCCATCTCTTCCTAAACTCATTCAATATCTCATCAAGGGTGCTAAACTTAGCTGCTGGAAAATCAGTAAACCATTCAGTCGCATCACCTTCATGAGAGTACACAAACAAAGTCATCTTTACATATTCTTCATCATGACCCCTATAATATCTTTCCACACACATATGAAAGTTGAGGATGTGGTACTTGGCACTTATATCATTGTTCCCCTGTGTTAGCAATCAAAAACGCATTAGCATTTTTGAAAGAATGATGCCTAATATTGTAAGGAAAATTTGACTAGCTTCCCTAGCTCCAAATCCAAATCTGATTGCACCATTGGAAAGATTATGATCTGTAGATGTCGATCCACCATTTGAACGTGCGAAACGAACATTCCACGGTTGAGAAAATTGATTTTTCCCAAAGGCAATTTTTGCTGGAAATTCTGACTTTCGGTGGTTTAGGCAAACAGGATGATTGTTCATTAACCACCGAAAGATGCGCTTTCGGTGGTTAATTCACCCAGAGGTCTTCTATGTTAACCACCGAAAGCCTGTTTTAACCAGAATACTTGAAATTTCGCCCAGATCAGGAATTCTTGAATCATAATGAGATAAAACCTCTTGGAATAGACAGGTGGTGAATTATCAAGTCAGATCCAATGGTTACTTTGATGGGTAAAGGCAAAGAAGAGGTGTTTTAATCAAGTTTGGTACATTTTTCAAAGGCAAAAATATAGGGATTTTGGCACACCTCAGCAAATTCGAATTTGCCTCTTGGAAGAGTCATCAGTCAGCCTTGGGAGGCTATCCTGCACTTCACCAACAGTCAACAAGAGAGAGAGATCATGAAATCTGGGATTTGCCTCATTTTGGGGAAGCATCCCACTTCTTTTGCAACTAAATTTTGACTTACTATTTTTAGTATATCTGATCCTTGTTTTTAGGATCTCAAAACTGCATTGTAAAGCTATGAAGTTGAAGGTAGAATAGGAACTAGTGGGTTCGATTTTGGGTTCTACTTGCTGCTACTGTAAGAGAGACCTATTCTTATTTTATGAAAAATTGCAGGCTTCCTTCAGTTGTGTTGTCAGACTTCCCTTTTCTATTCTCTGATATCTTATGAGTGAATGTTCTTTATTGATCCTCATTCAATTTGTATGTGACTGTCATCTCACTAATTGATTGATTAAGTTGATAATCATAAGTTATTTCCTTGGTTATTAAACCCATTGTTCTTGTTTTATATGAGTATAGTCTAGTTCAATAGCTATCTTCTCTACCTTTTAATCAAACCTTGTCTGACTGCATTACTTGAAGGCCTTGTGAGATTTTGTATTTCTAGACAGTCTTGAAAACACAGTCCAATCCCTAGATATTCATCTTGATCCAAAAACCACATCAAATATTAAGAAAACATTTCCCAAAAAGAGTTAGTTACTAGGCATCTCCGACTTATAGCCTAGGAGAGTTTCCTGGAGTGATAACACCCTGAAAGGTAGGGAACTTATCAATATCCTTCTCAGGAACTACATGAGGGGAACCTTGGATTGCTGCAAAGTTTGAAGGTCTCAAAAAGATACTCATGGTTAAGTTAAGATTATTAACAGTTGGTTGATTATTGTTTTGGAAAAAGTATTCGATATCAGAGAGTGCTTCTTCCCCAAGACTTTCAAGTATCCTTTTAGGAGCAAGGCGATTTAGCCTTCTCCTATAAAAAATTTCAGGTTTAGGAAAAGAATAAATCACTCCTTGTGAAGTGCTCCTAGTAGTATAATTGACATATTTTTTCAATGGAGTCACCACTTGGAAAGGAAACACGCAAATCAACCAATAAAAGTTCAAAGAATTTTAAGGGACTAAAGTTTTTATTACTTAGTTCTTAAAAAATTAAGTTAAGTCATTTTGACCAAGGATAAATGACTTATCCCTGGCAACAGCACCAAAGATGTTGTTGTCATAATACACACTTGCAAATGTGAGCAAAGTCCAGCTCACTTAGTGTGTCCTTGGAGGCACAATGCCTAGGTTCACAGTCCACACTACCACCTTGACTAGAACCTCTTCCTTCTAGGCTTACTCCTAGGGAAGCCAAGGGGGGTAGACTCTAGTTACTAGATTTGATTTAACTTTGAAGTTCTAGGAGTTGGTTTTAATTTGTTAGAAGGCTAAGGGGAAATACTAGCCTAAGATGCTAAGGCAGAAAATGCAAAGTGAAAGATTATCTAAATGACAAGAAACCCTTTCCCTAAGTCAACTATGACTAGTGCCTAAGGTTGGGCAAGGGGTCGACTAAGTTTGCGGGTGTTCAATTACAAAAAATATTACAAGTAAAATAAGTTGAAACTATCCCACAAACTAAAGATTGCAACTATTTATACAATGAAAGACAAATATTACAAAGATACAAGATGATACACAAGATACAAATTAACAATATATACAATGATGCCAAAATGTGAAAGTTTAGGAAATATTCAAATTGAGATCAATCACATAAGCCAAGCATGCCCCAATAGAACTTACTCTATTGGACTGCTTTTCAATGGCAACCACTAAATCACTCAAGATTCAAGAAGATGATGCATCCCCAAGTGGGATACTCAACTCCTTCTTGAATCACACAACAAGAGCAATAAACAAAGATATATAAATTTGTAAACTCAAATGCTCATGAAAATTTAAAACATTTAGAAAGACAAACCATAAGATTGCATTATAGATTTGTAAACATGAAAGTGTTTGCAATGTGTGTTCCTAAACATTCATCTAAGATCCCCCAACACACATGGATTGTGTATGCATCTAAATGGTTAGGAGTTTCTTAAAAGTTAAGTAAATTTTATTATTCCCTCCCCCTAACTATGTTTGGAGCCTAAAACATCCTCCTCCTATAGCCAAATAGTTTTCGGGTGCTCAAGATAGTAAGGCAACGAGGCCAGCTGAACATTTGCTGGATTTCCATGAATTCATTAATCGGCTTGAAATTGTACATGAAGATGTGCAAATTAAGATTTTCAATTTTTCTCTAGAGGGAATTTCTCTTGATTGGTGCCGGTCTCTTCCGGATGCAAGTGTCAGCTCTTTAGCAGATTTTCATGTTGCTTTTCATGTGTTCTGTAAAGATCATTTTCCAGCTGATCTTCTTTATCCTCAGTGCTGTCATGAATTTAATCTCTCAAAATTAGAACTTCAGAAAGAGTATGCTGCTGAAGAAAAGACTCTTCATCATGATCAGGAGATCAATGATTCACACTATGACAATCTTAGCAATGCTTTTGACATCATATCAAACGCATCTACTGTTGTTAGTTGTCATGATGATCAGATTTTTATCTCTGAAAATTTTGAAGATGTTGAGCAGACTGACAGATTTGCAAGTGATAATTTCATATCTGCAGAAGTTGAGGAGGACAGCCTACCATTTTTAGATTTGCAGGGATTGTCTAATCTTCAGCTAGAACACGTGAATCATGATCTCGAATGTGTTAATGTTGTATCACCATATGCTATGAGCAGCCCACATTTTTTAGATTTGAAAACAAAGGTAGATTGCAGCAGACATTTGTATGAAGGGCAGCAGAAAGGTTCAGATCAGGATTTGACTTTGTATTTTCCTCCAACGAAGATCAAGCAATCTATGTTCAGCATTGACTTTTGTGAAGGAAACGAAAAGCAGCTGCAACATAGTCAGTTGGAGCAGCAGCTCAAAGAGGTATTCTTTCATGATTTTGAAGATCCTATTGCTGAATTTTTGGATTCTTTCAGCAACATGAATGTTAAGATATTTATGTCAGAAGAAGATTATCTTATTCATCTGCTCAAACCTTTCTTCTGCATGATATGGTCTTTATTATTGTTCGGGTCAAGATTCAACATGATGTCAATAGATCAGTTTCTCACTTGGTTACATTGGAAATCGAGTTTTACTTGATTTATCTGTCTCTACTGGTTAGAGTAGGAATAGATAAAGGAATAAGTTCACCACACGAACAATTAGATCTTTTTCAGTTTGGTCTCATAAATAAGCAGGGGGCTGCACACAAGTTACAGGTTTTAGAGAGGTAGTTGTTTACCTACTCGATCATCGCCACTTTGCACAGGTACCCCCTACAGCTCTTGTGAAATCTACTCATTCAATTTTCAATGTGAACAGAAATGTGTTGCCTTGTAAGTCAGAGCCCTTTGCAGAAAATGGATCCTTCCAAATTTTTCATCCCCATGAGTATAAATGAACAGATTCAGAATCTTATGAACTGAAAAATAACCCTACATCAGCAGTCAAGCCTTCAGTCGTTGCCTCTATCAGTTTCCATGATCTGCTAGAATGTCCAATCTGCACCAACTCTATGTATCCTCCCATTCACTAGTGTCTGAATGGTCATACACTATGCTCTGGATGTAAATCCAGGGTCAACAACCGGTGCCCCACCTGTAGGTACGAACTTGGTAATATTAGGTGCTTGGCTCTTGAAAAGGTGGTAGAATCTCTAAAACTTCCTTGCAAGTATCAAAGCCATGGTTGTCAAGAGATATTTCCTTACTATAGTAAATTAAATCATGAAGCAAAGTGCACTTTTAGGCCATACAACTGCCCATATGTTGACTCTAAATGCAAGATAGTTGGAGATGTTCCCTTTTTAGTGGATCATTTGAGAGATGATCACAAAGTTGATATGCATGATGGTTTCACCTTCAACCATCGATATGTAAAGTCAAATCCACTTGAGGTTGATAATGCTACTTGGATGCTAACTGTATTCAATTGATTTGGGAAATACTTTTGTCTACATTTTGAAGCATTCCAATTGTGCAAAGCCCCTGTATATATATCTTTTATGCGTTTCATGGGAGATCATGATGAAGCTAAAAACTTTAACTACAGCCTTGAAGTCGGAGGCAATGGTCCGTTCTAATGCAAAATACAAGGTAGGTTTTCTAAATAACCACAGGCAAATGAATGTAGCTGTAACACGTACACGTAGACAATGTTGTATTATTTGTAACACAGAAACAGTGAGCAATCACGAATTCCTGAAACGCCTTGTAGAGTATTTTGAGAAGCATGTTGAGTTACAGTTGTATGAATGTTTTGAATCAAATACAGAATTAAACATAATGCCGCCAGGTATATCTTCAATCCAGTTGTTAAAATTTTGATCCCGTGATTTCCTCATGAAATCGCAGACAGAAGTTTCATATCCCGATACACATGGGATTTTGTTCCGAAAAATAAAATAAAAAATATCACAACATTTATCTCCAGATTGTTTTACAGGTGTATTCGACAGATGGAACAAGCTAGAAAAGGTTTTCTACATGAAGGGATATCAACGGATTTGATTGATTAATCGCTCCAATTGATCCATATTTTCTTCTATATTTGTGATCTGGAGAAACAGAGGAGGAATTTCAGCCAATAGATCACTTTGTGGTTGAGGAATATTTGCTTGATGTGCTGCTATACATGAATGGCTGCCGGAAGGAATTTCCTGTATACATGGTTGGCTTACCAGTCTCATTTCGTAGTGGCTGGAGCTGTGCGTGCACTTTTTGATAAAGTTGGTGAATTAGATATGGAATGCAGGACTCACTTTGTCCTTTGGTTTTCACATCACTTATCAAATTTCCAGTTTATTTGTCCTTGGGAAGAATGGACGCATGTTTTGGATCTTCCAAAGTGGTCACCACAGCATGTCTTTGCACAGGAAGTATTTGAAAAGGAAGTTAGATTATCATATTGGGACAAAATTAAGGAGAGTCTAGAAAATGCTCCTGCCTTAGAGGAACTTCTCCCACCTAAAGGAGGAATTTGTTTCAAATACAATGAAGAAAGTCAGGGAGAACAGTCTGAAGTAGAATTAGCTTTGTTTGCAGAGTTAAGTGGTATGGTGAAGGAAAAAATTGGCTATTGAAATGTATCCTTGGGAGGAGGAGAATATTATATCAGTACATGGCCACAAGGTTGCTATTGAAGTGGTTGTTCAAACTCTTCTTCATGATGGATCTAAAAGCTTCACTCATCTAGTCATTGTCCTAGAGCGATATGGGTATGTACTAACTAAATTGGCTTCTGATCAACCAAATCAAATCTTAGTCATAGTAGAGGTTGCTAAACTGTAAAAAAAAAAATAGTGCTCAAATGACTGCTATTGCAATTGATAGCATGATGTGAGTATTGGCTATATGATAATTCAAAATCTAAACCTGGTCACACTAAGCTTATAGCATGCTTCCATTTCCATATCCAAAATATGCAGAATGCAGGTTTGATTTTCAATAGCCCTGTATTTATCTTCTATGTTCTTGAGGCAGAATCTAAGGCATTTAATCTTGGATGTGTTGTAAATGTTGCTTGGACTTTGTTAGAGATTCATTCACCAATAATATCTGGATAATGGATTTTTGGCTTCCTCACATTAATGCCATGCATAGTTTTAACTAAGCACTGAGCAAAGTTCAATGTGACCGATGTTATGGTGAGGTGCAAGAAATTTTCCAGGGGAATTTGAAGCATACATGCAACAGATAAAGAAGTCAAGCAGAGACATGAGAAGACAATTCAAAGGAACAAGCAGTCCCAGCAGCTAGACCACTTGGATTAGAGGCCCTTGCTCAAATTGCCACTTCTATGGAAGGAGAATTGCAAGTTGAAACCCATCAGGAGGAGATTACAAGTTTAGTCAGAGAGAAAGGAGCTTCATCTAAGAAGCCCTGAAGTCATTTACAAACATGCAGGTAATCAGAATTTTGATATTTTGATTTTTGAAATATTTCTGATTTTCGGTGGTTTAGGCGAGCCCTCCAGTGCTCATTAACCACCAAAAAATAAGTGTTTTCTGTGGACAAGGTGCTTAAATCCAAATACTGTTAACCACAGAAAGTTGTTTTAACCAGAATATTCAAAATTTAGCCCAGATTTGAGATATTCAAGTTGGAATGATGTGAAATCTTCTGGAATAGGTTGATTATGAATTATCAAACCAAGTCTAAACACTATTCTTGAAGAAGAAAGTCAAAAAGAAGTTTTTTGACTATATTTGGTCATTTTTAAAAGGTTATCTGCACATATCAGAAGATCTAAAAATGCTTTGCATCTGAAGTTGTTGTTGTATTGATACACAATCCAGAAAAGGTTTACAGAGACATGGTTGCAACCGGAAACACCCTCTGTTGGTGGCTTCAAAGCCTGAGTGTTAATTATTATTGTAGACTTATCTGTGGCTTCTTTATGATTGTTCACACAATTTAGTGGATCTTTGGTTTACTAAGGTCCTTGATCCTGCTAGTGGTGGTGCAGATTGGTTTCCTCATTATGTTTCTGGAAGGCTGAAATATGCAAACTGTGAAAATCTGCATGATGGAAGATAGTTATGGTGGATGTTCCTATTGACCTCATACTGAGAATTGGAAGCATTGTAAACAGAGAGAGGAGCTTCGTCTAGCAAACCTTGAGGTCTTTGTACTCTGGCAGGTAATTGAGATTCATCAAGTTTTGATTTTTGGGTAAGTTTCTGTTTTCAGTGGTTTAGGTGAGCCGGGTGTGCTCATTAACCACCAAAAAGGCTAAATGACTCCATGGCCCAATACTAAAGGCACAAGGTCTTCCAGGTTCTTGGATACCTCACAGGGAGGTATCCATCCCAGTTGGAGCCAGATGTTAGCAATCAAAAACGCATTGGAATTTTTGAAAGAATGATGCCTAATATTGTAAGGAAAATTTGACTAGCTTCCCTAGCTCCAAATCCAAATATGATTGCACCATTGGAAATCTTATGATTTGTAGATGTCGATCCACCATTTGAACGTGCGAAACGGACATTCCACGGTTGAGAAAATTGATTTTTCCCAAAGGCAATTTTTGCTGGAAATTCTTACTTTCGGTGGTTTAGGCGAACAGGACGATTGTTCATTAACCACTGAAAGTTGTGCTTTCGGTGATTAATTCACCCAGAGGTCTTCTATGTTAACCACCGAAAGCCTGTTTTAACCAGAATACTTGAAATTTCGCCCAGATCAGGAATTCTTGAATCATAATGAGATAAAACCTCTTGGAATAGACAGGTGGTGAATTATCAAGTCCGATCCAATGGTTACTTTGATGGGTAAAGGCAAAGAAGAGGTGTTTTAATCAAGTTTGGTACATTTTTCAAAGGCAAAAATATAGGGATTTTGGCACACCTAAGCATATTCGAATTTGCCTCTTGGAAGAGTCATCAGTCAGCCTTGGGAGGCTATCTTGCACTTCTCCAACAATCAACAAGAGAGAGAGATCATGAAATCTGGGATTTGCCTCATTTTGGGGAAGCATCCCACTTCTTTTGCAACTGAATTTTGACTTACTATTTTTAGTATATATGATCCTTGTTTTTAGGATCTCAAAACTGCATTGTAAAGCTATAAAGATGAAGGTAGAATAGGACCTAGTGGGCTCGATTTTGGGTTCTACTTGCTGCTACTGTAAGAGAGACCTATTCTTATTTTATGAAAAATTGCAGGCTTCCTTCAGTTGTGTTGTCAGACTTCCCTTTTCTATTCTCTGATATCTTATGAGTGAATGTTCTTTATTGATGCTCATTCAATCTGTATGTGAATGTCATCTCACTAATTGATTGATTAAGTTGATAATCATAAGTTATTTCCTTGGTTATTAAACCCATTGTGCTTGTTTTATAAGAGTATAGTCTGGTTCAATAGCTAACTTCTCTACCTTTTAATCAAACCTTGTTTGACTACATTACTTGAAGGCCTTGTGAGATTTTGTATTTCTAGACAGTCTTGAAAACGCAGTCCAGTCCCTAGATATTCATCTTGACCCAAAAACCACATCAAATATTAAGAAAACATTTCCCAAAAAGAGTTAGTTACCAGGCATCTCCGACTTATAGCCTAGGAGAGTTTCCTGGAGTGATAACACCCTGAAAGGTAGGGAACTTATCAATAGCCTTCTCAGGAACTGCATGAGGGGAACCTTGGATTGCTGCAAAGTTTGAAGGTCTCAAAAAGATACTCATGGTTAAGTTAGGATTATTAAAAGTTGGTTTATTATTGTTTTGGAACAAGTATTAGATATCAGAGAGTGCTTCTTCCCCAAGACTTTCAAGTATCCTTTTAGGAGCAAGGCGATTTAGCCTTCTCCTATAAAAAAATTCAGGTTCAGGAAAAGAATAAATCACTCCTTGTGAAGTTCTCCTAGTAGTATACTTGACATATTTTTTCAATGGAGTCGCCACTTGGAAAGGAAACACACAAATCAACCAATAAAATTTCAAAGAATTTTAAGGGACTAAAGTTTTTATTACTTAGTTCTTAAAAAATTAAGTTAAGTCATTTTGACCAAGGATAAATGACTTATCCCTGGCAACAGCACCAAAGATGTTGTCGTCATAATACACACTTGCAAATGTGAGCAAAGTCCAACTCACTTAGTGTTTCCTTGGAGGCACAATGCCTAGGTTCACAGTCCACACTGCCACCTTGACTGGAACCTCTTCCTTCTAGGCTTACTCCTAGGGAAGCCAAGGGGGGTAGACTCTAGTTACCAGATTTGATTTAACTTTGAAGTTCTAGGAGTTGGTTTTAATTTGTTAAAAGGCTAAGGGGAAATACTAGCCTAAGATGCTAAGGCAGCAAATGCAAAGTGAAATATTATCTAAATGAAAAGAAACCCTTTCCCTAAGTCAACTATGACTAGTGCCTAAGGTTGGGCAAGGGGTCGACTAAGCTTGAGGGTGTTCAATTACAAAAAATATTACAAGTAAAATAAGTTGAAACTATCCCACAAACTAAAGATTGCAACTATTTATACAATGAAAGACAAATATTACAAAGATACAAGATGATACACAAGATACAAATTAACAAGATATACAATGATGCCAAAATGTGAAAGTTTAGGAAATATTCAAATTGAGATCAATCACATAAGCTAAGCATGCCCCAATAGAACTTACTCTATTGGACTACTTTTCAATGGAAACCACTAAATCACTCAAGATTCAAGAAGATGATGCCTCCCCAAGTGGGATACTCAACTCCTTCTTGAATCACACCACAAGAGCAATAAACAAAGATATATAAATTTGTAAACTCAAATGCTCATGAAAATTTAAAACATTTAGAAAGACAAACCATAAGATCGCATTATAGATTTGTAAACATGAAAGTGTTTGCAATGTGTGTTCCTAAACATTCATCTAAGATCCCCCAACACACATGGATTGTCTATGCATCTAAATGGTTAGGAGTTTCTTACAAGTTAAGTAAATTTTATTATTCCCTCCCCCTAACTATGTTTGGAGCCTAAAACATCCTCCTCCTATAGCCAAATAGTTTTTGGGTGCTCAAGATAGTAAGGCAACGAGTCCCACCCTAGCTTCCACAGTCAGCCCTGACAGTAAGAGTACTTCTTGGAGAGGACACCCACCTGGAGCGCCACAGGACGGTCCCCCGCCACTACCTTCCGTTGGTTTCCTCAAACCCGTTTTAGATGGTGGAGATGGTTGAATTAGGCTATCCTAAGTTGTCTAAAATGTTATTATGACTCGCGGGTGAGTCTTTAGGTGTGTTTGGAGTGTTTTAGAAGTATTTTAGGTGTCCGAAAAGTGTGATTTAGGCCCAAAAACGAAACTGCAAAGTGCTCGAAATGAAGTGTTATGAAAGTAAAGATTTAAACCATAAACACATGAACATGAATGTAATAGATCATAAGATAAACATGATTAACATATTCACATCATTCATCATCCATAACATGTAACTTTGCAAGGAAACAAAGCAAAGGCAAGAACAAGTTGCCTTTGATACCAAGAGATTAACTTTAGATTTAGTTACTCATCCACAATGATTATCCCAAAGAAATAGATGTGCTTGAAAAGAAGATACTTAGCAAAGTAAAATATCTAGATCCTAAACCATTTAGTTAACCACATAAGCTTGAAAGAGATAAATTACCCAATGCCTTAAGAAATGAATGAGTGCACTACTTAGGATAGATCATAAAGCATCAAACCGTAATACATG
>SNQJ01S0095990.1:64704-83585 GCA_010110895.2 Picea sitchensis
CCAGATAATGGCAATGTCATACTGCTAGGTACCTATGAACATAATGGGTTGGCTCGTAATGAGACCCCCCATCCTCTTGGCTAGCTCTTGTTTTTTGTTATTTTTCTTCGCATCCCTCTTGTTTCTTATCGAGAGGCTTTTTATTGCCTTCTAGGGGATCCCTGGGTGAGGCATCTCTAGGTTTTATTTTCTGTGGCTTCTATCTTTTACCAGCTGCTTTTACCCCCTGGGCCTTTATCCCCTTCTTCCCACAGGATAAAGTGTAACCCCACAAATAGGTCATCCTAATGTTCGGACTAGGGGAATGGGATAGATGAATGGGAGATAAGATTTAAAATGATAATATGGTGGGAGCAGACGATGGCTCTTCAAAATCACCCTTGGTGGCTAACCAAAACCTATGAATACAAGTCTGCTAGGGCACCCCGTTAATCCCCCCAACCATGGTCAAGTGGGTTAGTGTAAAATCCAAGAAGTTATCAGAAAAGTAAGGAATCCTATGCATATATATGAAAGTTATAATGATCAAACATGACACATACCATGATACCTGGACCAAATACCTCATGGAGCAAGAGTCTTCTATGATGCAGGTCTAAGCGGAAGGTGATGGTTGTTGTTGCTACTGACAGGATAGATATGATGAAGAACAAGAAAGATGGGCTCTCCAGGGCCATGCTTAGGTCAATCCTACTCTTGGTACTCCATGTCTAGGACCTGTGGGCCTCGAGATATTATCTCCTAGTTATCCCATGAAATTGGGGATAACAAGTACCATTTGGACTCGTACACATGGGGAGATGATCAGTTCGAACCTCCATGGGGATGAAGAGTCCACCAGATGGATGTTGAGACCCCATCAGGGGGCAGAGACAAGACAAGGTTGATTAGAGACTCTGCACCGGAGAAGAAGAGGATGTTCCACCAGAGGCATCCTGACACAGCTGGACCTAGGGGGATTGACCCATTTTCAGTGGGACGTTGGCTCTAGATGGCCTAGGACATCATCATGAGCGTGTTAGCAGACAGACAGGGCAGTTGGCATGTGTGGCAGCTTGGAGGATCCCAAAAAGGGCTAATGTCTTTCTTCAGGAGGTTGCACTTGCCTTGATAAGGGATAACGTCACCCTAGAAAGGGGTGATGTCTTACCTTTTTTCTTGATTACGGTTTAGATTTGAAAATTTAATGTAAAAATGTATGATTTGATATTATGGCCTTGTCGGCCTTTTTCCCTGACCTAAAATGTAAAATTAGGTCAAGGTTTTGTATAAATGAGGGATTTTTACTCTCATTTTATCATCATGACTCATTCACTCCATAAGGAGGTCTAAAATTTGAGCCCTATCTTGGGTATTTGGTTGATTAAGTGAGGCGCACTTGTTGAAGGAAGACATTTTTGGCATTCTATGGTGTTTCTCTTGAAGGAAGGTGTTACAACTAAGGTTTGCATGGTTATTTCTTGGTGAATTGTAAGTATTTTTCTGCAAAACAATGGTTGTAGTTTAATTTCTTGCATATGTTTATGAATATTGTTGAATCAAAACCCTAGGGGAAAAGCACACAAGTAGGTCATTGTCTCATGTCCCCTGATAGAGAAATATTTAGCCATTGTTGAGGAAACAAAGAGCCTATCCATAACTACAGTCCTATTTCCTCTTCCTCTTTGTTAGCCGTACTATTTTGAAGCCAAGAAGAGTGAGACGTCCCTGGCCTAGATTTACTACACTAGGGTCGTACTCTTTCTAGGGTTTACTAAAAGGCCTTGCTGTAGAAACACCTTATCTCATCAAACCCTCTTGGTTTGGTTATATACTTTATTCTTGAGCTAGTTGTTTTGCCAGGAAGGAGGAGAGACCACGAGGCCTTGTTGTAGCAACACTAGAGTGAGCCTCTCTCCCCTAGGGTTTTGATTTTGAAGCCTTACCTTAGCAACACCTCAAAACTCTTCCCTCTATTCCTTGAAATCTTTTTCATCCTTCAACTCTTGTGTCCTTCACTTTTGACTCCATTAAACCCTAAGGCACTAATCTAAAGTCATCTAACATTGAAGTGAAACATTGATCACAACACTCTCAAAACTCTTTGAATTTCAAACCCTAGCTACTCTAACCCTAGTTGTTGATGTCATCATTGGTTATTTCATCTTTAATGCAACAACATTTTGTTTTAAGAGAAATTGAATGATGGTTTAAGCATTAATTGAATAAGGTGTTGATTGGTTACATTGAATGCTACATTGTTCTAATATTTATTGGTGAAGTGTTATAACTTTTCATTGATGTTGATAAACATTGACTTCGTCAACATTTATTGCCATAATGCTTATATACTTATCAGATAGTCTTATGAAGTACTAACCCATTGAATAGCTTGCACATATCAGTTTGTTGTTGCTTTGTTCCAGGTAGGTACACTTCTTTGGGGGGTTTATTTCATTATTAGACTTTGGCCAAACTATCTGTTTGGGTGGTGACTTGTGAAGGGGGAAACCTTATCTTGGTCTTATCAGCCTCCTACCTCTTCAAAACCCCAGGTCACCGAGGATGTCTCCCCTAGGCCTAACCTCCCTAAAGAGAAAGAACCATCCCATTGTGGTGACATTGGGTGGGATTGGTTCATGTTACGCCAGTTTGGCCTTCTATCTGATAGCCTTTTATCCTAGCTACAAATTGTGCTATAACAGGTATATACCCAGAAAATTACATGTGCAAATGTGTTTGGTTTCCTCTTGTGCTTCCATTGATTTATTTCTATAAATAGTTAAAACTCAATCATGTTTTTTATTCAGTAAATCTCCTTAATAAGTTTATTACAGCAAGGGTTTGCTAGGAAATAAATTGTCAGGTGTTGGGATTGAAATTTAACAAGGCTAGCCATCGACCAGTTAGAGAGACCGTCAACCGCCCAGCAGCCACCAAACAAGGTTGCAGAGTTTCCCAACAGCCGCCAAACAAGGCCGCAAAGTTGCCTAGCAATAGATCACAGGGGCCATAGGGCCGAGATAGTCGTCGAGTAGAGTTTCAGGCAGCCCTCAGCAGTGGGAAAAGTTTTAAGCAGCCCCTAGGCGACGAGTGTTATATTTTTCTTATTTACAAAGCATTAGAGTTACTAGTGTTTTTTTTCTTCAATGTCATTATCATATATATATCATGTACTGAGCAGTAGTAGCATAAACAAGAGACAAAAATAACACAAGAGATTTGTCCTTGGAAAAACCCAGCAACCTTTCTTAGATAGATTTCATTCACAAAGCAAGTCCAAACAGATAAACCCTAGCTCAAAGGCTAGCTCAACCAAAAATATCACCACAGCTGCAGCAAAAACATAATGCCAAGATAGCACACCACTACCAAGAGTATCGCACAAGAGAGATACCAGAAAGACTAAACAAGAAGAAACTATGTCACTGCAGCAACTGTGTCACCTTCTCCAAACTTGCACCTTGCTTCTATGTAGATGAGAGAGTGTGAGTAAGTAAAAAAATGAGCCAAGGAGCCTCCTATTTATAGTCTTCCTGACCACTTTATTGGGCCATTTTTTCCTCTGTAAAGGTGCCGCCTCAATATTCTTTATTCTTTTGGGTCGACTTCTCTTCTAGGGTATTTTCACATACGTCCAATGGATCTCTTGCTTCTGGAATCTTCTTTGCATCTAAGAAAGGTCATCTAGGAGGGAAAGTTCCTACCGCAACTACCAAACAACAACACTCCCTCTTAGCTAAGGAGGTATGTTTCACGATGTCTTCATCTAGTATTCCACTGACTACTTTGCAATCAGTTGGTAGCACACTGCTACTACAATGCCATTGGTAGCTCGAATCATCTGTCACGGTCTCTACAATCAAGTAGCACACAGCTACTTCCAATGTGAATTGGTAGTCTCCACAACTACTACAATGAAATCCAGTAGAACATGACTGTATCGATCCATAGTAGTACATAACTATTATCCAGTGGTACACAACCACTCCAAGTAACACAGATCTACTATCCAGAGACACAATGTCTCTCTCCTACAATCAATTGATAGCTACATAAGCTACCACCATGTAGTCCAACGGTCTCTATGATTATGCAACAATCAACTAGTAGCACACAGCTACTACCATTCCATCAGCCATAATCATAGTCTGCAATCCTCATGACTATGCAGCAATCATCTAGTAGCACACAACTACTACAATGTCATTAGCCATAGTCATGGCCTCTATAACTATGCATCAATCAACTAGTAACACACAACTACTACAATTGCATCAACCATAGTCATAGTCTCTACAACTATGCAGCAATCATCTAGTAGCACAGAGCTACTATAATGCCATCATCAATAGTCATAGTCAATGTCTCTATAACTATGCAACAATCAGCAAGTAGCACATAGCTACTACAATGCCATCAGCCATATTTATAGTCTCATCCAATAGAACGAAGCTACCCCCATAGTCATCACAACTATGTGCATGGTGTTTCTTATCTCATTAGGTCTAATAGTGAATTACCCCCTCAGTCACCTCATGTGACTAATCTAGGGAACCCTTGGCCAAATGGGTTAGCCGACATGAGAAGAAAACAACACACCTCCCTCTCAACGAAGGTGGACATTTTTTATCACACCAAACTTGTCTCTGGAGAACCTCGAGTATTTTTCACTCCTAGTCAAATCAGCATGACTAATAGGAGAAAGACTACACCTTGTCCATTCACCACTAGCCAAGTCAGCATGACTAATCTTGTGAGTCAATGTATCACTCTCCCTTGGTCAAATCAGCATGACCAATCTAGGAGAATGTCTACCTGATGATATTCATTTCTCCATCGCCTTGACAGAAGCTTGGTGAGTATGTACACAATCTGCTCATCTATGGATGTGTACTGAAGCTCTATAGCTCCTCTCTGCACCATGTCTCAGATGTGATGGTATTTGATCTCTAGATCAAATATCCCTGCAAGCAACTTCCGAAGCCACACTGCTTCACAGCTTGCCACACTAGTTGTGATATACTCTACCTCTTTTGTATTGAGTGCTACTCATGTCTGCTTCATGCTCAACCATGAGATCATACTTGATCCCAAACTGATGCAGCATCCGGAAGTACTCTTCCAATCCACTGCACTCCCTGCCCAGTCAGAGTCTGTATATCCCTGTAGCTTCACATATTCATCCGGGACATATCTCAATCCATATCCAATCATACCACATAGGTACCTCAACATATATTTTGCTTCCATCCAATGTGCATGTCTAAGTTCAACCATGTACTCATTCAAGGCATTCATTGCAAAGCATATGTCTGGCCTAGTTATTTTTTATTGTAGCTTCATGAGACATCCTCCAGATTGTTCTCCTCTGGACTGAGTTGAGACATCTATGAGAGAGAGCACAAGTGTTGGGTGTTCCCATGTGATGGGTGTGCGTCAGACTCTGGACTGAGTTGTGATGACATGTGGTCTCTTGTATACCCCTCTAGACTAAGTTGAGATGACTTGAGATGGTCTCCTACCTTGTACTCCTATGGACTGAGTTGAGTCAGCTTGATATGGTCGCATGCCTTGTACTCCTATGGACTTAGTTGAGTCGGCTTGAGATGGTTCTCTAGATGGTACTCTTGTGGACTCAGATGAGTTAATCCACTGAGTGTGACATCCTTCTAGGTGATCATAGGTGGACATGTCCCTAGTGGCTGAGCACTAGAGGATGAGAGATACCCTTGCTATATTGTCTAAGAGTAAGATTTGTTGTAACCCTAATTATGTTGTGAAGGGTACAAGTCGGCCCCACCATGCGAAAGATAATTAATATTGTGTAAAGATTGATTATATTTTTGAGTTATAGAAGTCAGCCCTATTGTGCCAATAGACACACCTTTTGTTGTGTCAAGGTTTTGTATAAATAAGACTGGATCCCCATTGTGGATCACACTCACTCACTTTTCATCTCATAATTTCAGCAAGCACTTGTACGGCTGAAGTGTGCACCTCTCTTGGGCGCAAGTTTCGAGGTTGTAGAGCACCCTCTTGTGTGCATATAGGGTTTATGGTGTGGGGGATCTTCTCTTGAGAATATAGCAAAGGATTGTTGGGTTTTTCCCTTAATTGAGAAGGGTTTTCCCAGGATACTTCTTGTGTTCTTATGCATGGTTATTCTTCTTGTGATCTTGGTTACTACAACACTTGTGTATGGTATTGTTGCACTTTTTATGGTTAAAGTACATGCTAAATTGAAATAAACTACATGTGCATGAGATAAGAATTAAAATTCAACATGGTATCAGAGAAGAGTTCCTGAAGATATCATTGCATAAGCCCTCCAACACCTTTCCAAGCCAGTCGTCACCTCCTTGCTGCAACTGCAAAAATGGCTCCCCTTATTTTGCTAGTTTTTTCACTTTACACTGAAACATTGAGGCTAATTTTTGCATAAGAGTGTATGGCCTCCTTCAGAGCACCTCCAGAGATTCTCAAATTCAAAATTAGAGAAGTTTTTATTTTTGGCCCTAGGGTTTCTAGGGTTTCTGCATAATTTTGGTTCTAGGGTTTCTGCAACTCCTTGAAGGATTTTTTCATCTCACCAGTGTTTTTCTGACTTTCCAAGGCTTATTATTGGCATTCATAAGTCCAACGAAACCAAAGGTCGGTAGCCTAGCCTAGCCGTTAGGGTTTGTGGAAGAATCTACAAACCATGAGGAACAAAACTTTGGTGGAAGATAGGCTTGATGGATCAAGCAACTTTCGTTCCTGGAAATCAAGACTACAGATTACCCTAGAAGAGGATGGCCTATTAAGTTTGATAGAAAAGACTACTAGAATCAACAAACGATGAAGAGAAGGTTGATTAGAAGTCAAATCATGAGAGCTTGAAGATAGTTGATGTGAGAAGTACGTTGCAGATTTCAAGAGTAATCATTGGCGTGACTTTTTGAATGTGTGTTATAAGTGCACCTTATTTAATCTCTAGTGGATATCGAGAAGACTAGACTTGCATCCCTTGTCACTATGAGACTAGACATGCAACTAGTGATGTGCAAGGAAAGCAACATTATCCACCTCAAAAGAAGTCAAGGAATGCAAGCAAGAATGACGAAGAGTTCTTCTCTATCTCAATTTTCTCAGGAGGACCTAAAGCAAGATTGAGCATGATTGTAGACTAAGGTAAGTTTGTACTACTTTCCTTATTTAATCATTACTATGTAGTAGCTTGCATTTTGATAATGAAGGGTATTATCCCTGGTGTGGGAGCCCTCGTGACTTGGACCATTATCCTTGGTACGAGAGTCCAAATTTTCTTGGTTGGTTATTATCCTAGTACAAGAGGCCATTTTGATTATTATTCTAACGAAAGGTCATCTTGGTTATTATCCTAGTACGGAAGGCTAGCATAGTATTGTAGAGACAGTAGAGGACCTGAGAATACAAGGGATGTCTCCAGGTTAGAAACACAAGAAAAGGTTGATGTCCTCCAAGATAGATGTTTATCCTTAAAAACATCATAGGGAGTCACTTGACTCAAAGGGATTCCAACTATTTTGAGAAGAAGGAAAAGACAGTATCTTCTCCCCCTTTCAGCAGTTCAGAGCGAGACAGTTGTTGATCCAGTTGATCCTATAGCTCCAATTGATGATTCCCAAAGTACATTGCAATAGGCCGGAAAATGATTGCATGGGCTTGACAGACTCTACAGGAAGCAATGGGACATGCAGTTCCTTGTGATACATTCCGAGAGAGAAAGAGACCACATAGATTTTTGAGCTATGTTCAACTATGAGCCACATCATTGATTTTGAACCTTCTTGTTATGAAGAAGCAGCAAGCTAGCAGGTTTGGCAAGATGCCATGACCGAAGAGTATCAGTCCATCATGAAGAATGTTGTGTGGGATATTGTTTCGAGACCAGAAGGGAAGTCTGTGGTGACTTCCAAGTGGATCTATAAGATCAAACATGCAGTGGATGGAAGTGTCGAGAAATACAAAGCAAGATTTGTGGCTAGAGGATTCTCTCATGTAAAGGGAATAGATTATGAGGAGACGTTTTCTCCTGTTTCATGATACACTTCCATCCGTACGATTATTTCCCTAGTTGCATCCATGGGTTGGAGACTACATCAGATGGATGTAAAGACAACCTTTCTCAATGGTGATATTGAGGAAGAAGCTTACATCAAGCAGCCACATGGATTCGTGACACATGAGAAGGAGTCTCATGTATGCAGGTTGTAGAAATCCTTGTATGGACTAAAGCAAGAACCTTGTGCGTGGTATCAGAATATTGATGGATACTTGATGAGTTTTGGCTTTAGCAAGAGTTTTGTTAATCCTAACCTATACTACCACATTTTTTGTGATGAGTGCCTGATTTTGGTCCTATATGTTGATGATTTATTTCTCACTGGTTCAGAAAGTCTTATTGTTGAATACAAGCGTGCATTGACTTCTGAATTCGAGATGAAGAACCTTGGTATGATGCACTACTTCTTGGGAATAGAAGTATGGCAGAGGACTGATGAGATTTTCTTGAGTCAAGGAAAATATACAGTCGAGATATTGAAGAAATTCGGGATGAAAGACTGCAGATCCATGCCTACACCGATGGTGATTTGAAGAAGATGAACGAGGCTTATTTTGAGTCATATGATATTGATCCATATCTTTACAGACAACTGATTGGATCATTGATGTATCTGGTTAACACTAGACCTAATATATCCTATGCAGTGAGAGTACTCAGTCAGTTTATGAGTCAGATGAGACAAACACACTCGATAGCATCGAAACATGTGTTGAGATATCTACGAGCCACAGTTGGTTATGACCTGAAATATGCCTCTGGTGTAGACATGAGATTGCAGGGATATGCCGATGCAGATTGGGCGGAGAGCACAATTGACCGGAAGCACACATATGATTGTTGATTTACCTTGGGATCTGCCATGGTTTTCTGATGCAGCACGAAACAGAGCTCTATGGATTTGAGTATTGTTATCACACAATTCGTACTAGCCCCAAAATCCCAAGGAAATTGGGTACTAAATTGACATAACTGGGAATAACCTATCATTGTCACCTTAATAGGAGATCCCTTTCTATTTAGGAGTATGTTTAAGTTTCCCCAGGGGAGATGCCCCCGATGACCTAGGGGGTTTGAGAAGGCTAAGGAAAATAATCACAAGGAAACCCTTCTCCTCTCACAGATCACTCTAATTAGAGGTTTCTTTTATGTCTTAAGGATGAAGCAAATGAATAATATTGTGTACCTACCCAGAAAAAAACAAGGAAAACGGGGCACTTTCCAAGTACCAGATGATTGTTAGTACTTCATAACACAATAAAGCTTCGTAAAATAAGATAGCTAATTATGAATTTGCATCCATGCATCAGTTTATAACAGCAATTAATATCTTATAACAGCGACAAGATTCAAGCCTTGAAATTGCTTGAAAAAAACAATAAAAAAGTGACTTTGACTAGGCAAATTGATAGTAAATTGTCACAAGCAAAGTTGGCAATGTTTAGCTAACTTTTAATGTCACTTTTGTAGAGATTTTTCCGCAGTTAGATGGATGTAGCTATCTTTTGCAACAGCAGCAAGTTTAAATGGTCAAAAGTGCAAGAAAACCACACACAAAATTAGCACTTACCTAGTAGATTCACTAGCAATTGTCACAATTAAATTTTAATTGGTTCTAATGTAAGTTATGTACGTAAATGTGCCAAATTAATTTATGTTTAGATGGCTGTAGAAATTTTTTTCTACAGCAGAAAACTAGCTTAGGAGTTAATCTAATTTAGGGTTAGAAAAAGTTAGTAAAGAGTTCAAGGATAAGAGTGTAAGTGTTTGTTTTCTCAATCACCACTTGTAAGAGGTAGTCTAGTGCCTTTCTAGGATAAATGGAGTCACTAATGGCAGCAACAAATTCTTAAAGGAAAGATAAAATATTATAATAATATATTAAGGGATGGAGAGGACAAGAGAGGTGTTGGTATCCCAAGGCCTCAAAAATCATTCTCCAAGAGAAAATTGCTAGAAAGTAACAAGGGTTACACCCTAGCGATTTTCTCTTTCTTTGTTATCAAAATGTAATAAATTATGCGATTGGAAATGGAAGTAGGGTTACTAGAGTGATAAAATGGTAGGGCTCTAGTATCTACTTCAATTTAGGTGTCTTTCAAGATACGTTAACACATGAAATATTATAGGGAAAAAGATCATAACACATGTCATTCCCCTAGGGTTTCAAGCTAGCAATTTCATAATCTTAGACATGAAACAAGTAAAAAATAATCATAGCATTCATTCACAATAAAGAAATGCAGAATTTCCACTTACTTCACCAAGAATAATCTAGCAAATCACCCTAGTTGAAGATCCTCCANTAGCTTAGGAGTTAATCTAATTTAGGGTTAGAAAAAGTTAGTAAAGAGTTCAAGGATAAGAGTGTAAGTGTTTGTTTTCTCAATCACCACTTGTAAGAGGTAGTCTAGTGCCTTTCTAGGATAAATGGAGTCACTAATGGCAGCAACAAATTCTTAAAGGAAAGATAAAATATTATAATAATATATTAAGGGATGGAGAGGACAAGAGAGGTGTTGGTATCCCAAGGCCTCAAAAATCATTCTCCAAGAGAAAATTGCTAGAAAGTAACAAGGGTTACACCCTAGCGATTTTCTCTTTCTTTGTTATCAAAATGTAATAAATTATGCGATTGGAAATGGAAGTAGGGTTACTAGAGTGATAAAATGGTAGGGCTCTAGTATCTACTTCAATTTAGGTGTCTTTCAAGATACGTTAACACATGAAATATTATAGGGAAAAAGATCATAACACATGTCATTCCCCTAGGGTTTCAAGCTAGCAATTTCATAATCTTAGACATGAAACAAGTAAAAAATAATCATAGCATTCATTCACAATAAAGAAATGCAGAATTTCCACTTACTTCACCAAGAATAATCTAGCAAATCACCCTAGTTGAAGATCCTCCACAAGAAAACAACCAAAATGCACCAAAAATTGCCTCCTTAAAAAAGTGTGCACCACTAGTTTCAGCCAATAACACTTAAGGGAGGCTAAACTTCAGACCTCTACTTGAGTGATGAGTGAATGATAATAAAATACAAGAGATTTATCTCTTATTTATACAATGACAGTGACCTTTAATTTTCTTTTAGGTCCAAAAAGGCTGGCATGGCCAGCTTACATCAAAAATCCAATTTTACATAAAATTAACAATTTAAAACCCTAATATTTCTTTAGGGATGATGTCATGCCCCTCTTAGGGTGACGTTAGGCCCCATCATGGAAATATAAGCCTCAAAAGTGAAACGTTGGGCCTCAAAAGGCCACAAAAGCTGCCACATGTGCCAACCAAGCCGTCATCATGCCAAAACCCTAAATGGATGACGTCAAGGTTCAATATTATGACGTCAGGGGCCTTCAAGGGCCAACGTCATGGTGTAAGGGAAAGACCCCCCTAGGTATAGGATTTTCATAGTGTCTCGGAGGAAACGTTCTTCTTCTTTACTGGTGCCATCCTCTAGTGTCTCTCTACCCTTAGTTGGGGTCACAACATCCATCTAGTGGACTTTTAGCCCCATGGAGGTCTGAGCTAATCATCTCCCCATATGTACTTGTCCACCGGGCATGTTCCTACAACAAAAACAATTACGCCATCCATGGGCTCATAATTCACAGGGATCATAGCAATGTCAATCACATCCATTAATCAAATTACCCAAAAATGTGCATCAAACCCCCCTTTACCCAAACAAATGCTCAAAGATGTTATGTAGTTTAACAAGCCAGGTTTGGAGAGGGTCTTAAGATGTCATATTGGGCTAATCCTCCTCAAGTTTGAGGTTTCTCCTAGGTGAAGACCAATCTAGGTCATGTAAGTGTATGAAATGGAAAAGGGAATGTTTGGGCAAGGGGTGCAGTGATAACAGGGAAATGTAGGTCTTACCTATGGGTGCCTCTGTAGAGGGTGAGTTGCACTTTGTCATGGATGCCATTGTTTCTTATCCCATTCAATGCCTATTATTCTTTGTCTTATTGTTTTTTTCTTTTCAAGAGAATAGTTGAGGGAGATTGTCTTGGCGTGGTGACCAGTGGTGACAGCGTTACCCACAAGCACTTCACGAAAATGAGAAGGTTGGCTCGTGATGAGACCCCCTTTCTCTTGGCTATGCCACCAACAGCCACTACCCTGGTTTGGTGACTAGATATATGGTAGTGTCATACTTCTACATTCCCATGGACCTAATAGGTCAGCTCATGATGAGACCTCCTATCCACCAACTATATCTTGAGTTTTATTTTATTTTACGGGTCCCCTTTTCTTTCTGATAAGCCATTTATTTCTTTCTTAGGAATCTTTGGGAGAAGCATCTCAAGGTTTCATTTTGGATTTTAACTTTTTCCAGCTACTTTTACCCTCTGGGCCTTTAGCCTGTTCTTCCCACAAGGCAAGTTGCAACCCTTACTAGTTTGGAAAACCCAATACCTTAACCAAGGTAGGGGAAGATGAGAGGGGCAATGATGAAAAGTGGTAAGTATAGAAGGAATGGATGATGACCTTTCATAGACCCACCTAGTGGAAACTCATCCCTAAGGGAACCAACTTACTAGGGCACTATGTCACCCCCAAGGTATGAACAAGTTAAAGAGCATAATTTCCAAGAAAACGTTATGAAACAAAAGAGAGTTCAGTGCACATACTCAAATGCTTCGAAAATCATAGTGACACATACCATGATACCCAGAGTCATTACCTCATGGAGCAAGGCCCACTTCTACTTCAAGACCAGGTTGATGGGATGGATGTTGTTGTTGTTGATAGATAGGACACACTGAAGAAAAGATGGGCCCTCCGAGGCCAAGCTCAAGTCATATGGCTCTCGGTACTCCATGTATTGGACCTGTGGGCCTTGAGACAAAATCTCCTTAATTATCCCTAGGATAGGGGATGACATCTGGCTCCAACTCGGGGACATGTGCTCACCGTAGAGCACATGAGAACCTCAACATCTCTGGCATGACCTATAATCTGCTAGATCTCAACAAAAATAATTAGTAATCTTTTGGGGTGGTATTATCACCCCTGGATCATATATGATACAATGAAATAAAAGTAAGCAAGAATATATACAAATGGAAATGAAACTACAACTACACTACTCTAGCATGATATGCAGATGGTATATACAATGAATGAAATGCCTACCTACTTACATGTACTTACCTATGAAGCCAATTCTTTGCCCCTTGATGGGGTTTGAGTAGGTTTCCACTAACTAGTAATGGACGTATTCTTCCTTCCAACATGGATAGATAGTAGGCATGATTGACTGACTTCATTCCGACTCTAAAAGCTCCAAGCCAAAATTGTGCATTCCCTTTAACATTAGTAGGATCTCCCTTTTTTGTATTCCACATCCAGACCGTATCTCCCTCTTGGTAATCCTTTGTTTTGAACTTGGTTGTTTCTTGTACAACTCTAGTATTATGTTTTGAGGGAGGAGCGTGGGATTCTGCAATGAAGACTTCATGTTGGGTTGGTTTGATCAATATGTCATCATCTCCTTTCTTTAATAGCTTAACAGTACCAACTTCTTTGTCCTTCTATTTGTCTAGTAGTTGTTGGTATTATTCCTTCTTTGGCCATTGTATTTTATCAAAGTCTTCCTTTGAAGTGAAAGGAAAATCCTCAGGATAAAACACAAGAAGGTTTTCCTTGATTAGCTCATGTGTTTCACTAGTTTCAAAATCATTATCAATTTCTTGCACATGGACCTTGGCCATCGGCACATTTGGGAGGCGTATGATTGTCCTGTCATTCATAGGCACATTGATGTAAGTTATATCCATTTCCAAGGTGCCTTCCAACATTGCAGCAAACGTACCGGACAATAGCATTCCCCATACATCCGAAAAATCAATAACCACAATATCCATGTGGATCACTCTCTCAGGATATCTTCCAAGGCATACTTCAACGTTTTCAACTACCCCATGAGTGGGTATGGCCCTGGATTCAAAACCACTCACATTCATATAAGGTTGTGTGGCCTTTAGGCCTAATTTCTCCATGGCCTTCAAAGACATCATGTTAGCACATGCTCCTGAATCAAGCATACAATTGTTAAGACATTTGTTATTAACCAATAATGTCATGAAGAAAGGCGGGTGTCCATCATACTGAACCATAAAATGGTCTTCTTGTAACATGATAGGAGGGTCCATTGGCTCATCTGATACTTTTTAAAAAAAATCGAACCTTTATTTTACAAATGGGACCTTGATGACTTCCCTTAATGGAATGGTTACGTGCATTTTTGCCAATGCACCTTTAAAGTCAAAATTCAAATCCACCTTGTCAATTTTGGGAAGATTTTTAGGAAGAAGTATGCTCATAGGTGGAGGTCTTGGTTGTGAAATTACAGGTCCAGTAGAGAGAGGTTGGTTCATTCGTTTATTCCTAGTGTACACTTGGAATTCTTGTTTCTTCAACTTTTCTCTCGACTCTTGATCAAGGTTATTTATCACCTCCATCCTAGCCTTCCTAGTTGCTTCCTTTATGCCTTCTTGATGTTCTTTAAGTGTCACATTAAGGCAATATTGAGGACCTTCAATGGTATGATTGACAATATTCACTTGGGCGTGTTCACCATTGTTCAGGGGACACTCATGCTCCCAATGTGAGTCTCTACACTGTAAGAACCAAGGGTTTTCATATACCATGTTTGCGGGGGATAAAGTATAAGAACTTCTTGATAAATTTTCAATCTAAAAACTTGAGTTCCTTTCTAGAATTGCCCTCTGTAAGGAACCATAGGAGCTTGTTGTTGAGCTCTTTCCAAGTTTACAATCCTATTCATCATTAACTCTTGGGTTTTTACCATGCCGTCTACAATCAACTGTAGTTTTGCTAAGCTAGCGCTAATATCTAAGGTAGGTTCAGGATTATGAACTATCTTAGGTTTAGCATCCATTTTGACTCTTGGGGCAAAGAAAGCCTCAACTCTAGATGATGATAGATTGTCTTCAATCCTTGTAGCTACCTCTTGGGCCTCTTGGATTGTTTTAGGGGCTTTATCTCTAAGGAGAAATCCCATATTTCCTGTAAAGGCTTTGGTGTAAAGAAAGAGAAGGAAACTATCTGAAGGATGATAGCTCACTAGGATCTTTTACACTAAGTTTTCAAATTTATCATGAAATTCCCTAACAGTTTCATTCTCTTGTTTTGTGATGTTATTCAGCCTTATCAACAACATGTTGGGGTCTTCCTTGACACTCCATCATTTGAATAATATTTCCTCCAACTTATCCATGGTTTTAATACTATCCCTAGGGAGACCATTGTGCCATCATCCAGCGCCATCATGGAGGGCAGCAGAGAAAAATTTCATAGGTAAATCTTTAGCATCATCACTGATGGGATGGAGCTGAAAGAAGGCCCAGAAGTTGCTCATATGATCCTTAGCACTGACTACATCATTACCAGTGAATTTAGGCAACCATTTTTCATACTTAGGGGGAATTTCCCTAGGGTATCCTAATATGTTTGTCATGTCTAACGGTTTGAAGATCTTGGATGACCATTGTTTCTGGATATTAGCTTCATTTGGATTAACAGTCTGAGCTCTTGCGCTAGACATTGTGTTTAAAGGAAAATTGTCTCCAAATAATGATTTTACTATAGGAGATTTTTGGGGAGGTTTTCTTCTAAATGACTTGGGAGGGTTGGTATACCTCCCTAAGCATTGTGGAGTCTCCAGATAATTTTCTTGAAACTATCAAAGGGATGAGGGGATCACCCTTAGTGGATTCACCAGGTAAGATTTATAAGATAAAGGCTTTTGAGGAAAGGCTTACCGAAAAAGTGTCATCTTGAGGAAAATTGACTCAGTGTTCCCCGGCAACGGTGCCAAAATATTATCGCACAATTTGTACTTGCCCCAAAATCCCAAGGCAAGTGGGTACAGAATAAGCGTAACTGGGAATAACCTATCACTGTCACCTTTCCCTTTCTATTTAGGAGTATGTTTAAGCTACCCCAGGGGAGACGTCCTCGGTGACTTGGGGGTTTGAGAAGGCTAAGGAAAATAGTCACAAGGAAACCCTTCCCCTCCCACAGATCACTCTAATTAGAGGTTTCTTTTATGTCTTAAGGATGAACCAAATGAATAATATTGTGTACATGCCCATAACAAGACAACAAGGAAAACAGGGCACCTTCCAAGTACCAGATGATTGTTAATACTTTATAAGGCAATAAACCTTCGTAAAATAAGTTAGTTGATTATGAATTTGCAGCCATGTATCAGTTTATAGTAACAATTAATATCTTATAATAGCCACAATATTCAAGCCTTGAAATTGTTTGAAAAAGACAATAAAAAAGTGACTTTGACTAGGCAATCTGATAGTAAATTGTCACAAGAAAAGTTGGCAATGTTTCGCTAGCTTTTAATGTCACTTTTGCAAAGATTTTTCTGCAGTTAGATGGTTGTAGCTATCTTTTGCAACAGTAGCAAGTTTAAATGGTCAAAAGTGAAAGAAAAACACACACAAAACTAGCACTTACCTAGTAGATTCACTAGCAATTGTCACATGGTTCTAGTGTGAGTTATGTAGGTAAATGTGCCAAATTAATGTATGTTTAGATGGTTGTAGTAATTTTTTGCTACAGCAACAAGTTATCTTAGGAGTTAGTCTAATTTAGGGTTAGAAAAATTTAGTAAAGAGCTCTAGGATAAGAGTGTAAGTGTTTGTTTGCTCAATCACCACTTGTAAGAGGTAGTCTAGTGCCTTTCTAGGGTAAATGGAGTCACTAATGGAAGCAACAAATTCTTAAAGGAAATATAGCAAATGATAATAATATATTAAGGGATGGAGAGGACAAGAGAGTTGTTGGTATCACAAGGCCTCAAATCCTTTTCCAAGAGAAAATTGCTAGAAAGCAACAAGGGTTAGGCCCTAGCAATTTTCTCTTTCCTTGAACAAAATGTAATAAATTATGAAATTGGAAATGGAAGTAGGGTTACTAGAGTGCTACAATGGTAGGGCTATAGTATCTACTTCAAATTAGGTGTCTTTCAAGAGATTTTAACACATGGAATATTATAGGGAAAAAGATAATAACACATGTCATTCCCCTAGGGTTTCAAGCTAGCAATTTCATAATCTTAGACATGAAACAAAAAAAAAATAATCATAGCATTCATTCACAATAAAAAAATGCAAAATTTCCACTTACTTCACCAAGAATAATCTAGCAAATCACCCTAGTTGAAGATCCTCCACAAGAAAATAGCCAAAATGCACCAAAATTTGCCTCCTTCAAGAAGTGCGCACCACTAGTTTCAACCAATAACACTTAAGGGAGGGTGAATTTCAGACCTCTACTTGAATGATGAGTGAATGATGATAAAATACAAGAGATTTATCTCTTATTTATACAATGACAATGACCTTTAATTCTCTTTTAGGTCAAAAAAGGCCGACATGGCCAGTTTACATCAAAAATCCAATTTTACATAAAATTAACAATTTAAAATCCTAATTTGTCTTTAGGGATGATGTCATTCCCCTCTTAGGGTGATGTTAGGCCCCATCATGGAATGTTAGGCCTCAAAAGGCCTCGGAAGCTGCCACACGTGCCAACCAAGTCAACCTCATGCCAAAACCCTAACTGGATGACGTCAAGGCTCAATATGATGACGTCGGGGGCCTTTAAGGCCCTGTTATCGCTCAGTTTGTAGGATAGGTTTAATAGATTAGAGACAAGACTCAAACTGGCATAACAGGAGCTTCCCCACCCACTGTCACCTCGATGGGGAGCTCTTTCTATTATGGGTGGCTAGTCCCAAGGGAGACGTCCCTAGTAATCTGGGGTTTTGAGGGGAAAGGATCAAGGTTTTAAGACTCAAAGGTTAAGGTGAGATTTCCCTTCACAGATTACTACCAGATGGATAGTCAAGGGTGAAGGTATTCCACTGAGAAAGGCACATGTTTGCAAGACAAGGCAAATGAAACTAAAATGTGCGTACAATGGTTAGTGCTTCAAAATATTAATGGCTATCTTTAATACATATGAGCAAATAATAAATGTAATTATTGACGAAGTCAATGATTGCATTTAAAGCCAAGACTTATAATATTACTTCTTCAATAAATACAAAAGAGATATTAGCATTCAATGTATAAAATCAATCTTTATGTAATGACAATGCAATAAATGTGCTCATACAATAAATATTGTTGTTGCGTCACTATACTACCAAGGATGACGTCAGCCTTAGTTCTAGGTTATATTTAAGAGGCAAAGAGGTGGACGTTTTGCACACTAAGCCAATGAAAGTAGCCTATACCTCAATGACAAATGCTAGATGACAAAATCACAACGTCATATACCAAACAAGAGATCAAAAATAAGTGTGACGTCACTAGGTAGTTAGGGTTAGGCTAGCTAGACAAAAAGGTGAACGTTTTGCTAGTTGGGCCAATGAAATTGCTCAACACCTTTATGGTTATCAATGGATGACCTAGCCGCAAGTTTTAAACCAAAAAAAATTTCAAATAAGGCAAGACGTCATCAGCAATTAGGGTTAGTTAAGTCACTAGGTTTAGTAGGGTTTCAACTTAAAAGTTTGAAGAAAAGGTTGTTTTAAACACAAAGAGCTCAACGTTTTAGGTTTAGACTAGTGCCTTGGGTTAATGGAGTCAAATGGAGAGAGACTAAAGGCTTGGAAGGAATTAAACTTAAGGAAGGGAGAGTTAAGTTTGATGGTGCTGCAATGGCAGGGCCACCAAATCAAAACCCTAAGGGGAGGAGGCTCATTCTGGTGTAGCTAAAGCTAGGCCTCATGCTCCTCCCTCTTTCCCT
>SNQJ01S0095991.1:14355-27083 GCA_010110895.2 Picea sitchensis
TAGGTCACTTGCATGCAAAGGGATGCACATCAATGAAGACAATGTTAGTTAAAGTTTGTTGGATTGGTTGCCAACATGTTTCTTTTTTTATAGCAGTTTGTTAAAAAGTTGTTCTCAAAGGTGTTTGATTGAATAACTGATTTGGAGAATTCTATGGGAGGAAGGCCAACTCGCACCTCTAGCTGTTGCCTTCCCTTTTTGTTATAAATATATATTCCAAATGATTTAGAGGGTTCGAATGGTTGAGCTGGGCTCCCTTATTGTAATATTTTTATTAAGCAAACTGGTTCTCTGGTTATGTACTTGACTTGATATTTTTTTATTAATATAAGTCAATTTCTCTTATTCCATCTTGTTGCCTCTTATACTGAAGTTTTCATGATTTAATGATTCACATGAGATTGTTATAACTGTATTATGATGAATGTTTGATTATAGTACTGTTATGATGTTCTTCAATGTTGTTTAAACTTTGAATTCATGAAGATCTTGTGTTTGAGTTTTTCCTCCTTAGGCAGCTTGAAGACTTGATGTCAATAGAAGACCTATACATTTTCCTCACAACAATATTCCTTCTATTCACTTTTACTCCCATTCACTGACTGAAGTTGATCAAGACCTCAATTGCTTGTGCATGCTAGCCCATATATCTGAGTTAAAACATTATTATCTCGAGTCTTGTCAATTTGACCTTTTAAACACTCATTTACATTTACACATAATATGATGGATACCGGGCTTATCCTCTCTGCAATATGAGGGTGATTCCTAGTGCTAACATTCTTGGCATCATTGCCGAGGATGGATTGAATACATTTCCCTGGGATTGAATGACAAATATTACTGATTCTGAAGGTGCATTAGAATTCAATACATTGAATATTGCAACTTGCACCTGGCGACTCCATTGTTTCAGTTGTGGCTCCTAAAGGCAGACACATGAGGTCAACTCCACAACTATCTTTGGCTACACCTGAGGCTGACCCAGAGAAGTTAATCAAGAAGGGTAAATCATCTCAAGAAAGTTTTTTTGCTGTTGTATTAGAGACTTCTGGTCAGTTGCCTAACTCCATTCTTAATACTCCAATTGTTATATCAAGTATTCCTCCTTTACCTTCTACTGAAGTTTCTAAGAATTTTGATTTTGAAAATTTTCCTTTTGTATACTCCTCTTTTGAGCCAGAATTGAAAGAAGAAAATTTTGAAATCCTTGCCTCTCCTGATATTGTGAAGTGGTTCAAACTTGAAAGTCTTGAATATTTTCCTACCTTAGGTTTTGCTACTCCTCCTATCAAAATTCCTGTAGCCAAAGAGGAGGAAACCTCATCTCCCTTGCATCCTATACCATCTTCTTCCAAGACTCAGCCTTTTGTTGTGAAAACTGAAATCCCTCTTTCCTACATTCCTTTTTCTCCTAAGCCGCACACAGTCAAATCTCCTTCTCCTCCTTGCTCTCCTATAGTTCAAAATCCAATGGCAGGTGCTAATGCTCCTAGAAATTGGATGGATTCCATAGTGGCTACTAGGTATTCCCCTCTTATCTTACCCCAGCCTATGAATGCTCTCCCTGTTGGAGCTTACCTAAAATACATGCCCAAATTCACAGGAGAAGAAGACATAACTATTGAAGAATATATTGCTGCCTTTTATAGTTATGTAGACAATCTAAACATTGATAATGAGGATGTGTGGATGAGAGTCTTTGTCTAGAGACTTGATGGTGAGGGTAGGAAATGGTTTAGGGGTTTGAATCCTAGATCCATTGCTGGGATTGAAGATTTAGATGATTCTTTCCTGAGACAGTGGGGGGATAAGAAATATTTTTTGTATTATCACAAAATTTGGATCCCTAAAGAGAAAATAAGGAGAATCTGTTTTTGACTTCTCCAAGAGGTTCAATAAAATGTACAATAAGATACCTGCTGAGATAAAGTCTACAAAAACCTCTGCCAAGATCACCTATGTCAGTTCTTTTGACCCCAAGTTTTTCCTTCTACTGAGAGAAAGAAGATCTGCCTCCTTAGCTCATATGCAAGATGCAACCTTGGAGGTAGAATATAACATAGTGGCATCTGACAAACTTAGGGGGAAATATGATAGGCACAAGAGAAAAAATAGAGTTGAATCCTCAACCTCTGATTCCTCTGTTGTCCATCCTCAAGTTGATGAACTTACTAAATTAGTAAAATCTCTTTCTGCTTAGATGGAGAAGTTAAAAATTGAAGGAACATAGACCTATAGATATACATAGAATGCTGATAATAGAGGTAATTTCATAATACCAAATAATTCTCCTCGGATCCTTCCAAGAGATCCAAGAAATAGAGATAGGAATGATAAAAAAGTCCAAGCTCCTTTACAAAACAACCTTGTTGTTGATGAAGAAGGAGAGGATGAAGAAATTGATCATGAAATCCACTGCCTTGGTGACACCTCCTCATCCCCTCACTTGAACTAATATGCATATGAGGAATCCCTAATGGATAATCAAATAAATGAATTGAGTAAGGGAGAGAAAACAAAATAAAATCCTAATAGATATAATATGAGATCCAAAAAGAAAGAGGGTAAGACTGATACTTCCGATCAACCCACTAAAACATAAAATTCTACCAAGGATGTGGCAGTTAGCAACAAAGAAAAATATGCACAAATCCATCAAGCTTTGGTTAATAATCATACCCACGAAGTTAGATAGATTATGAAATATCCATCTTCCTTCAGTTTTGAAAGTGAGATTCAAAAAATCAAAATCCTTGTACCTTTTTTGGAGCTGATAAAAAATGAGGAATTAAAAAAGTATCTTTCCAAAATGCTGCATCTTGAACCCTTCTCCAATTCCACTGATTCAGTCAACCTTCAAGATGAAAATCCAGTAGTCATCTTAGGACCTTTGATAGAATATAGAGATGATTCATCCCCTCCCTTCTATACATCACTGAATATTCATGACAAGGTGTTGCATAACTTCTTGATGGAATCAGGGGCAACTCACAATCTCATGCAAAAAACAATCATGGATGAACTTGGATTAGAAATCACAAAAACTTACCATGACTTATATTTTTTTGAATCTAGGAAAGTGAAGTGTCTTGGGGTCATCAAATATCTAGTTGTGACCTTGTTTCAGTTGCCCATGAAAAGTGTGGTCATGGATATTGTGCTGGCTGATTTCCCCTCTAAGTTTGGAATGCTCTTGTCAAGATATTGGATAAAAAGACTAGGGGGAAACTTGCATATGGACCGTACATAAGCCACCATTCCTGTGTTTGGGGGGGAGCATAGAAGGCTTTACAGGGAAGATCAGTTGGCCTACATCATCAGTGATGAATCAACCCCCACCAATCATCCTATTTTTGTAGTTGATACTGATTTAGGATCCAATATATTGAAGCTCATTGATGCTCCTCAACCTCCTCTTGAAATCAGAAAACAATCCACTACTTTTTGTGAAGATTCTCATCCAACTACCTCTATTTGGAAGATGTTTTTTGATGGAGCCTCTTGTAAGGAAGTTGTTGGTGCTGGAGTAGTCTTTGTTTCACCTACTCAAGAGACCATATCTTTGTCCTACAAGTTGGAATTTGAAACTACCAACAATGTGGCAAAGTATGAAGCTCTTGTTTTGGGTTTGATGGGTGCCAAAGACATGGGGATTGAAGAACTATCAGTGTTTGGGGATGCTTAATTAATTGTCCATAAAATGAAAAATCTATATCAAGCTAAGCACCCCATGCTAAGGACTTACATAAATGAAGTTTTTGATCTTGTTGAAAGTTTCTTCTTAGCTTTCAATATCTCATTTATTCCAAGAGAGGAGAAAACCATGGTTGATTCTTTGGTTGTTTCAGTAAGTAATTTCAGAGTGCCTTTGCCACCTAAACTCAAATATGATGTAGAAGTGAAGTATAGACCCTCTATAACTGACAATGTCAAACATTGGAAGGTCTTTGAGGATGATCTTGAGATTAAAAGATTTCTTGAGATTTTTGATGAGTTTTCTGCATTACATATTGATCAAGATCATGATTATGAAAATATCCCTCATATTGATGTTTTTCTAAATAAAATTGCTAACCATCATATTGTTTAGTTGCCTAGTAACCATATTCCAAAGGGACTAGTTCCTTTGGAGAGATTGTTCGACATAAATGATGTTGATGTAAAGGTTAAAGGTTCAACTGATGATGCTGATGTGATTGAATGCAATGTGGAAACAAAGAAGGATCCAAAATATGTCAAGTTGTCTAGCAACTTGTGAAAGGAACAAAGGGATGGATATGTTGAGCTGTTAAAAGAGTTTGTTGATGTGTTTTCCTAGACATATGAATATATGAGAACATACGACACAAACATCATTGAACATAAGATCCCTTTGAAAAAAGAGACCAAGCCATTTAGGCAGAACCCGAGATAGATAAATCTTATGCTGCTGCCTATTATGGAAAAAGAGGTAAAAAAGATTTTGTATGCCAAGATTATCATTCCTTTGAGATATTCTGAATGGATGGCCAACTTGGTCCTAGTTAGAAAGAATAATGGATAAATCAAACTTTTTGTCGATTTCAAAAATTTGAATAGAAGCTCTAAGAAAGATAATTACCCCTTACCAAATATGGAGCACATATTACAAAGGGTGACAGGTGCATCTAGGATGTCTATGATTGATGGATTTCCTGGCTACAATCAAATCTCTATCTTGCCTGAAGATAGAGGGAATACAACCTTCACTACTCCTTGGGGTACATTCATGTACGCTAAAATGCCCTTTGGATTGATGAACGCAGGAGTGACCTTTCAGTGAGCCATGGACATTGCATTTATTGGGGAGAAGGACAAGTTTGTAGTCATTTATTTGGATGAAATAACAGTGTTCTCACAATTTGATAAATAACATTATCATTGTTTGAAGAAGGTATTCTTAAAGTGTAGAAAATTTGGTCTCTCTCTAAATCCTAAAAGTCATTTTTTGCTATGAAGGAGGGGAAATTATTGGGGCACATTGTATCAACGAAAGCGGTAAGGATTTATTCAAGCAGAGTAGAAGTTATCCAAACCTTGTCTCTCCCTAGATCCAAGAAATAATTTCAGTCTTTCTTGGGGAAAATAAATTTTTTGAGAAGGTTTGTTTCAAATTTTGCTGAATTGGTAAAGTATATTACAACCATGTTGAGGAAATGAAATGAAATCAAATGGAATATTGAGTCTCACAATTATTTTGATCAAATAAAAAAGTCTTTGACTGAAGCACTTGTGCTCATCATCCCTGACTACTCCAAGGATTTTTTGATTTTTTTTTTCACTTCATTTGACACAGTAGCAACTGTTTTATTGCAAAAAAATGCAGAAGGGTTAGAGCAACCTATGTCCTTTCTCAGCAGGGCATTGAGGGATGCTGAAATAAAATATGACATCATGGAAAAGAAGGACTATTCTTTGGTCAAATCCCTCAAGGATTTCATAGTATATTTGTTGCATTCAAAAGTAGTTGCATATGTCTCTTTAGCTTCGGTGAAAGAGATACTTATTCAGCCTGACATAGACGGAAGGAGGAGCGAATGGATTGCCAAAATTCTTGAATTTGATCTTGAAATAAAGCCCACCAAATTGGTTAAAGGCCAAGGTTTAGCTAGGTTGTTGTCTGAATGGAATTGCAAAGCTATGGGGGTTAATTTCATCAACATTAGCTCAAAAAATGAGCAAGCTGAGTTGTCAGATAAAAGTTCTCAAGTCATCCCTCCATTGGAAGAATGCACTTGTTACAAGGACATTATATATTTTCTACAGAAGTTGCAGCCTCTTGGTGTCTTGGAGAAGAAAAAGGGAAGATCTTTGAAGCTCAAATCAATCAAATATTGTCTTATTGACCAAGTCTTGTATTGGAAATATCCTATAGGAGTTCTTTTGAAATGTCTATACCCATAGAAGGCCCAAAAGATTATGTCTGATTTTCATGACAGTTTATGTGGACGCCATCACTTCTGTAGAACCACAGCCTATAAGATCCTCAGAGCTGGGTATTTTTGGCCTAGTATTTTTATAGACGTTTGTGCAAAGATTAGAGCTTGTGTCAAGTGTCAAAAGTTTTCTGGAAAGCAACAACTCAAGTATTTTCCATTGAAACCTGTGGTAGATTCAAGACCTTTTCAGCAGTGGGGACTAGATATTATTGGGGAAATTCATCCTGCTTCAAGTGGTCAACATAGGTAGACTTTTACTTCCACTAATTAATTTACCAAGTGGATAGAAGCCATGCCCACACGAAATGCCTCCCACAAGGTAATCATTGGTTTTCTTGAGGATATTATGGCAAGATTTGGTTGTCCGAGTAGAATTGTTACTGATAATGCTGCATCTTTCAAGGTTGAACCATTGATAAGGTTTTGTGAACAGTATGGGATCACATTGGTTCATTCTACCCCTTACTTTTCCAAGAGAATGGATTGAAAGAGTCCTCTAATAAGAGCCTTATAAATATCATCAAGAGATTGTTAGAAGACAACAACAAAGCATGGGATTCAAAGCTTAATTTTTTTTTGTGGGTTGATAGAGTGACAACAAAGAGGTCTCTTGGTGTCTCTCCTTTTTAGCTTGTGTATGTATTTGAGGCTATATTTCCTTCTTAGCTTGCCTTTCCTGTGGAAAAATTCTTCCAAGACTACCAAGGAGAACCTGATGATATGATTAGAACAATACAACAACTGGTACAAGTCCAACAGACTAGGGAGAAACTACTAGACAAAGCATAGGACTATCAACAAAAGATCAAGAAAGCCTTTGACAAGAAGGTAAGCAAAGAAGATTTCTAGCTGGGATATCTAGTGATCAAGTGGGATGCACCCAAGCAAGACAAAGGAAATCACGATAAATTTGAGGCCTTGTGGATTGGTCCCTTCAAAATTTCCGAGGTATTTTAAAATAACACTTATAAGTTGCAGAATTTGGAGGATCCTGAAGTTTTTGGTGGCCCTGTCAATGGTCACTTTTTGAAAAAGTATTTTTCTTAAACCATGAGTGGATTTACATGTCATTGTAAATATCATTTTTTGTGTTATTTTTTATTGAATAAGTGACCCCATAGCCCTAGGATAAGGCACTGAAAATACTTGTTCTTGGCAGCTCATAGGGAGCATGCCATCCCCCATGGAGCCAATGTTATCACACTAAGTTGCCTTGGGTCTTTTATCTCTTACTTTTAAATTTTTTAGCCTTTAGGCTTCAAATTTGCTTTATTTTCTTAGTGTGATTTACTTGTCTTAGCCTGAACAAATAAAGGCTTGAGTGTTGGATCTTTTTTTGGTCCTCACATAGATTTTTAGCCTAGGTTCAATTTATGGCTTATGGTTTTGTCTCACCTCATGACTTGACACCAAGCCTAACCCATCCCATGACCTACATGAATTGACATGTCACTCTTTTCACTCATACCTTTATATCCTTTTCATGTTGTCCCTATGTCTGATTAAAGGTGGTCAAATCATCCCTTTGAAAAAGAGCGCTGCCAACTCACTAGGAGTTTTCGTAGCGCACTCCTTTTCCTTTATTACTTGCCATGATTCGCCATCATTTCGCTGAGGTTATGTTCTAGCTTGTTTTCAGCACCATGGTTTGTTAAAATATGTATTCAAATATTTTGTTTTAATGAGTTTGCTAAGGGTTTCAAAGATTTGAATGTTCTCAAACTCGACACTGCTGAAATTGCTAGTTCAGACTAGTTGTAGACAACGCTACGTGATCAATTTTTAAGGTGGATTTGGAAGCTGAGGTGGTCGTGGTGATCTCCTAACCATTTGTAGAAACTCAAATTGTCATTACTCCTCCTGGTATTCTGTGAGCTCCCTCCATTTCATAGCAAATTCTTGTGATAGTTGTTGCCTGAGTTTTGGTAGCGATCGTTTCTACAAATCGCTCCCTCCTTCATCCCTCTCCATCCATATTTTCCCTCTTATAGACTTGCATCCATTGTCACCTAGTTTTTAGTTATCAAGACACCAATTCATATTTATCCTGAGTGTTGAGTGCCCGTGCAAACACTTATTTCTTGTGTGCGCACTACACTACCAAAAAACGCAGCCGAAACCTCGCTATATTTCCCCTGTTTCCTCTACTATTTGGATTGGAGTGTTATTTAACAAGTATTCAAAGACCATTGCAACAATTTTCCTTTCACTATATTATCATTCTTCATTTTGATATCTACAGACAGTAAGGGGAGGGGAAATTGCATTTCTTGCCTTTCAAAAAACCATCGAAACAATGTTCTGTCAAAACAAGGTGAGTTAGAGGAGGATCATAGGAAACAAAAACCATTATTGACTGTCATTCTCCCATTTAAGTCTAGCTCCGTTTTCTCCCAAAAAACTTCACTGCACCATAGCCTTTGATCCCTCATCTTGACCCATGGAGACAACTCAGAAGAAGAAATCTCAGAAGGGAGGAACTGTGGTCAGAACTGAACCCTCAAACATGCACCTATTTGATGCAGAGCCAATGGTTAGGGAAGTTTTTCAAAGGGTGGGATGCCTCTCATTTTTCCAAAACATGCAGAGGGGACATCTTGAAGTGGCAAGGCAATTTGCCTTACATTTTGATGGCCTTAAGACTAAGGTAGGAGATCTGGAGTTTGAGGTGTCTGAAGCCTCTATTGCAACAACCACAGGGATTCCTAACACTGGGGAGAGATGGTTTAAATCCATGACTTTGAATGTTTCCTTCTCCAAGGACTTCCTAAAACCAGATTATCAGATTGACAACTTGTCCAAGGGAGTGCCTAGAAGTCATCTAGTTGAAGATTTTGACAAGATGTTGAAGATCATCCAGAGATACTTTACATGTGGGGGAAGGTTTAATATGTTATACCAGTACCATATAAATCTTCTGCTTCATTTTACTGGTAGATATTAAATGAATATCCCTTTCTACTTGTTGAGGAGCATGGGGAAAATTTTTGATAGAGTCCAAGCCAAATCCAAGGCTGTGGACACTAGTGTCTTTCACTCTGGATTGATCAGAATGTTGGTTTTGGAAGAATTGAAGAACATGAACATCCCTTGGGAACAATTCATTGTTTATTCTCAGATGAAGTTGGACATAGCTTCAACTCCTCAGTCAAAGATGCAAAGTCCTTTGCCTTCTACTAGTGATGCTCCAATAGGAACAAGCAAGAAAATAAAGAGTAAATCCATTGCTCAGGACAAATAGGTTATTAAGGAAGTTGAAGAAACAGAGAGGGAGGCTTATCATTCTCCACAAAGATACTTTTCACCTCCTCCTACACCAGAATTGGAAGAGGTCCACCAGAATTGGAAAAGGTCCCTTCATCTACTAAAGCCACAACCAATAAGGGAAGAAAATTACATTTCTCTTCACCTTCTCTAGCAGCTAGCAAAAAATTCAGGAAGCCCTTTACTAGATCATCAGCTCTCAAGGAGGATGTTGAAGCACAAGTCTTACCCAAGGTTTCAATTCTAAAGAAAAAGAAAGATAAGGGAAAAGGCATTGAGAAGCCTATTGAGGTGATAGATAGAGCCCCTGCACAACATAAAGATGAAGGTGAAGCCATGAAGAAGCCTGTTGAGGTTATCAACATCAACACCCCACCTAACAATCACACCTTCAAAATATTGATTAGACATCTCAGGGAGGATAGGAAGGAGGTTGCTCGTCTGAAGGCAGAAAGTTTGTCTGAAAGAATTAAGATGAATAAGCTTATGGATATGTATATAAACACCCTTGATTTAGCAATATTTGCAGCAAGAAGAGCCCAACCTCTCCATAAGAAACTCAAGAACCTCTATAGTCAAAACAAAGGCTTTCAGTCTCAAAATAGAAAACTGAAGGTAGAACTACAACACTTCAAGGATGAAGTGGCCCAGAGGAATTTTAATGTGTTGGTTGAAGCTGCCATTGAAAGAGAGGAACCAATAGTGAAGAAAAGAACACTTGCAGTAAAGAAGCCTATCACTACAAAAGAAAAAAAATGTTGTTGTGTTAGAAGGAATCCCTCCTTCCATAAGGAGGAGTGCTAGGTTGATGAAATGATTGGGAGGATATAAGTTCCATTTTTTAGAATGGCGTCTTTTTGCAAGAGTAAGTGATCAAGGATGAATAATTTTTGCCACCTATATAGGCATCTATAGGCTTCTAACCTATCAGCTCAAGGTTCTTATTTAGTTTCATCATACAAAAGAGCATAGGCATTCCATAGTGCCATGGCATTGCATAATTATGTATATAGCATGTCCTTCCATTCTTCTACCTAAAGTGTTACAAAATCTCCTAGTCTAAGTACATAGGAGTGCTACCAACTCTCCTAAGCTGAACTTAATAGTGGCGCTACAAATTCCACGGGGATATATTACAATGGAACTACCAAATTCATTTTGATGATGGGCGCTACCAATTTTGTAAGACCAGTTCCGTGATGGCGCTACCAATTCTGTAGAGATATACAGGCTCGACACTACCAATTCCACAGAGATATACAGGCTCGACGCTACCGAATTTCACATAGAGATATATAGGCTTGGCGCTACCAAATTGCACACAGATATATATAGGATCGGTGCTACCAATTTTGCAGGCTTGTTTTGGATCTGTGCTATGAAATGTTCAGAGTATTTTGCAAGGGTGCTACAAAAACTCGCTATCCAACGTGCTACTGAATGATGCTACCAATTGGCACCTGGAATCAATGGGTTTGAGTTTATCACTCTTTTGGGTGGCTGATGATGTGGAGAAGATCTAATATCATAGGTGGAAACATGATGACAACATACAACCTCTGCAAGACAGTTGGCATGGAATGGGATGCGTATCAATGAAGACAATGTCAGTTAAAGTTTGTTGGATTGGTTGCCAACATGTTTCCTTTTTTATAGAAGTTTGTTAAAAAGATGTTAGCACAGGTGTTTGATTGAATAACTGATTTGGATAATCCTATGGGAGGAAGGCCAACTCACACCTCTAGCTGTTGCCTTCCCTTTTTGTTATAAATAGATATTCCAAATGATTTAGAGGGTTCAAAAGGTTGAGATGGGCTCCCTTATTGTAATAGTTTGATTAAGAAGACTGGTTCTTTGGTTATGTACTTGACTTGAGATTTTTTTATTAATATAAGTCAGTTTCTCTTATTCCATCTTGTTTCCTCTTATACTAAAGTTTTCATGATTGCATAATTCACATGAGATTTTTATAGCTGTATTATGATGAATGTTTTATTATAGTACTGTTATCATGTTCTTTAGTGTTCTTTAAACTTCGAATTCAAGAAGATCTTGTGTTTGAGTTTTTCCTCCTTAGGTTGCTTGAAGACCTAATGTCAATAGAAAACCTCTACATTTTCCTCACCAAAGTCTTCCTTCTATTCAATTTTACTCCCATTCACCGAATGAASTTGATCAAGACCTCAATTGTTTGTGCATGCTAGACCAGATTTATGAGTTAAAGCATTATTATTTGAGTCTTGTCCATTTGRCCTTTTAAACACTCATTTACATTTACACATAATCTGATGGGTACTGGACTTATCCTCTTAGCAATATGAGGGTGATTCCTAGTGCTAGCAACTCGGAATGCGATTCTCGCATTGCTCGCGCAAAACCCATTAAACCTGAGAGAGAACTACTCAAACAACTTCACTTTGTGTCCTTTGATATTCTCACAACAACGCATACATCCGAACTATTCAAAATATTCCCTGATATTCAGATCTTCTTTGATTAACACCAGATCCTGAGGCTCAAACCTCAAGGCCCTACCACTTCACGCCTTCTTTCTTATGCCTTGGGATCTTGTCATGATGCAAATGTGTATTTGTTGCGCGCGCATGGTAATGAACGATGACACCCTCTCTGTGTGGAAAATAAGAATGATATAATTCACAGAGACCTGTTGGAAAGGTAGTGCCAAAAAATTTGCGTGACAATAAAAATCCACTCTGGGAGTCCATTGTGCAACGACCAGGTGCTATGAAAACTTTCGACGCATAAGGAGATCGGTGATGTGATAAAGAGAAATGGTAGGATCGTCGTAGTAGGGAAGCGTGACGAAACATTCTGGCGTGGTGGCAAGGTGCTGAGATACTTGTCGCGGGACAAAGAATTTAGACACGGAAAGAAATTCAGTGCAACAGGAAGAAACTCCGAAGAAGAGAGGTTGATTGTGAGAAAAACTATCATCTGGCGCACTAGCTCACAACAAACAAACAAAAAGCTTCAAACAAACACTGAAAACTAAGGAGATGCGTCAACTTGAATGAACAAACTCACAATTCAAACGATGGAAATTGACCTTCCCATAATGAAAGGACCCAGGACTTGCAGAAAAAACCACATACAACGCACAAATTCGGAAGGTAAAGGAGAAGCATGCAGGGTGACTAGTATTTATACTCGAATGGGAAAGGGATAGAATCATGGCAGAGGACGATAAATCTATGGTGGTGAGAATTTTGGAAGCAGGCTAAAGATTTTCACAATAAATTCACGCGACGGGTACACTTTGAAGAGTGCAAAGTACATATGATAAGAGCTGCAGAGTATACATGATATGAGCGTCGTGATTTATTAACCTTTATGACTTCATAATTAGGTGACAATGGTCATTATATTCGTCGACGTGACCTTTATTCCAACAACATGCCTCGACCTATGGAACGCAAATTCCCTCTTTCTGACAAGACTCCATCTTTTGCAAAAGGGACCTTTACAAGTCGCACATGACTAATT
>SNQJ01S0095991.1:27093-54591 GCA_010110895.2 Picea sitchensis
ATAACCATTTTCAACTTTAATGGGAAAGATTCCATTTGGTGGGAAGACCTTAGAAATGTGAAAGGTTGAAGGACTTGTCATGGAAACAATTTGAGAAACACTTAAGGAAGAAGTACCTATTATAAAAGTACTTTGATGGGAAGACCAAGGAGTTCTATGAACTCAAGTTGGGACAACTCACCATAGATGAGTATATCAACAAATTTCTTGAGCTAATGAGGTATGTGCCCTACATAAAGGATGAAAAGGTAAAGATACAATGATTTATTAGTGGCTTACTTCAGTCCTAGCAGTACATAATTGAGTTTGATGAGACAAAGACCTTAGAAGATACTATTCGAAAATCAAGGAATTTCTATGAGCAATTCAAGAGTAAGACAAAACCCCATGAAGAATGGAAGAAGAAAAACAATTCAGGATTCAAGAAGAAGGGGTTTAAACCCTCGAAATTTAAGAACCTTGGTAAGAGCTCTAGGATGAGACTTCCTTCTAAAAGTGTGTATCATTTATTTTTTCCATCGTAAAGTGGAAATAAACCATTCAGAGAAGCTCCAAGTAAGACTGACAACACGAAGAGAGAAACCTTGAAATGTTAGGGTTGTGGAGAGGAACATCTGCTGAGGGACTGTTCGCATAGGAAACATAACCCTGGGAGGGTCTACAACATCCAGGAGGATACCATAGTCAATGATGTGGCTAGGATCCTACCACAAATTTACATAGCCTTGGATAATAGACAAGTTGACCACCAAGCTTCAGTGGTGGAGATGTAAGGTACGATTTCCAACCATCCTGTTTCCATTTTAATTGACTCTGGTTCTAATTTGAGTTATGGTGCCCCTCAAAATGTTTAGAAATGTAAATTGCAACAAGTTAAACATGTTAAATCATGCCTGGTACAACTAGCCACTAGAAACAAAATAAAAGTAACATAGGTCATACCAGTATGCCCATTTTTCATGAGTGGGTTTCCCACCCAAGAAAACCTAAACATACTTCCTCTAGTATCTTATGACCTATTGATTGGCATGGACTAGTTGGATTCCCACAAAACCAAGTTGGATTGTTACAATATAACTTTGGAGTGTGAGAAGGAAGAAGGAATAAGGGTAACCCTACAAGGGATTCAAAATCATGTCTCAATGAGACAAATATCAAAACTCCAAGTGAAGAAGTATTGCAGAAAGGGATGTCCCTTGTATGAAATACATGTACTAAAATCTATTGAGAATGACAAACCCAGTCTAGAGAACCATACCATATTGAGAGAATATGGAGATATATTCCCAGCAGAGGTACCAGGTCTACCTCCAAGAAGAGATATTGATTTTCAATAGAACTTGTACCAGGAGCAGTGCCAATGTCTAGAACACCCTATAGAATGAGTACATCAAAACTAGTTGAGCTCAAACTACAACTAAAGTAGATGTGGGACAAATATTACATTCATCCTAGTGTGTCTCCATGGGGAGCACCAGCCTTGTTTATGAAAAATAAAGATGGCACACTCAGACTGTGCATAGATTATAAACAACTCAACAAGATGACCATCAAGAATAAGTATCCCTTTCCAAGGATCGATGACTTGTTTGACCAATTAAGGGGTGGTACCATATTCTCCAATATTGACTTGAGGTCTAGATACCATCAGGTCTGAATTAAAGATGAAGACATCCACAAGACAACCTTTAGGACAAGATATGGCCACTATGAATTTGTGGTGGTGCCATTTGGGCTTACCAATGCACTAGCCACTTTTATGTGCTTAATAAATAACGTATTCAGAAAGTTATTGGATAGATTTGTGTTGGTTTTCATTGACGATATCCTAATCTATTTCAAGAATAGGGAAGAACATGAAGAACATCTCAAGCTAGTACTCCAAGTACTAAGATAACATCAACTCTATGCTAAGCTTAGTAAGTGTGAATTTTTCCAGAAACAAGTCCATTACTTAGGCCATGTTATTTATGAGGAAGGAGTGGTAGTTGATCCTGACAAGATTAAAGGCATCATGGATTGTCCTACCCCAAAGGATGTATTTGGTATCAGATCCTTTATGGGCCTGGAAGGATACTATAGGAGATTCATAAAAGGATTCTCCAAGATTGGTTTCCCAATCACCTCCCTTGAGAAAAAATGGGGTTAAATTCATTTGGAAATTAGAATGCAAAGAAAGATTTCAAGAGATGAAATACCTTCTAAAAAATGCGCTTGTATTGAATATTGCATATCCAAACAAAGAATTCCTTGTGTGTACAAATGCCTGCAAGGAAGGGACCGAAGGACTCCTTATGCAAGAAGGACATGTGATTTTCTACGAGTCCAGAAAATTGAATGAGCATGAAGTCAATTATGTGACCCACAATATGGAATTGGCTGCCATAGTGCATGCTTTAAAAATGTGGAGGAATTACCTCTTGGGTAGAATATTTGTACTTATGACAAACCATAGTGGGTTGAGGTATTTGTTTGACCAACCAAAACTCAATGTGAGACAAGCTAGGTGGATGACTCTCCTTAATGAGTTTGATTTTGAAATCAAACATATCAAAGGAAAGGAGAATATGGTGGTTGATGCCCTTAGTAGAATTATGAAAGTAGTTCACTTGGTAGATTTAAGCGCCAATGAATCAGACATCAAAGAAAGGGTAAAAAATGAACAAGAAACATATGAATTTTTCAAGACTGTGACATCATACCTAAAGCAAGATCTCACAGGGTTGATGTATGATGGTTATCATATGCTTAATTATGAATTTATGACTTACAAGGGAAGATTATATATTCCAAATTGTGACGACTTGAAGAGGTTCATAATGGATGAACTACAAAAAACACCATATACTGGTCACCCCGATTATTAGAAAATGATCAAAGCCACAAGGAAACTATTCTATTGGCCCGGACTGAAAAAGGACATAGCTGATTACTTAGCTAAGTGTCTAGAATGTCAACAAGTCAAGGAAGATCACCAACACCCAACAAAGTTATTGCAGCCCCTACGAATTCACGAATGTAAATGGGAAACCATCTCCATGGATTTCATCACAAGACTACCAAGATCAACCAAACAGAACGATGCTATCATGGTAGTTGTGGAAAAACTGAGAAAGGATTCTCACTTCATACCCGTCAAGTCAACTTGCAAGGAAATATATATTGCCAACATCTTCATGAAAGAGATATTCAGATTGCATGGCATGCCTAAGGAAATTATATCCGACAAAGATACAAAGTTCACTTCAAACTTTTGGAAATATATGTTTGTTGTTTTTGAAACAAAATTTCTCTTTAGTACAACCTATCACCCTCAAAATGATGGGCATACAGAGAGGGTAAACCAAGTATTATAAGACATGTTGAGGATGCATGTAACACATCAACCCAAAAAATGGGAGGACTACCTACCACTGGTAGAATTTTTTTACAAAAATGGCTATCAAGAGTCATTAAAAATGAGTCCTTTTGAAGCCCTCTATGGAAGACAATGCAACATTCCAATCATCTCGAACAACCTAGTAGATAGAGTTACAATCAGGCCATATATGCTAAAGGAAATGGAACAACAAGTGATTCATATCAGGAAAAATCTGAAGATAGCCCAGGATAGACAAAAGAGCTATGAAGACATGAAAATGACTCCTAGAGAGTTCAAAGCAGGGGATCATGTGTATCTCCAAGTTAGACCCAGGAGAAGCTCCTTGAGTATGGGAGCTTGTGCCAAGATGGCACCTCGGTATTGTGGACCCTTTGAAGTTTTGGATAGAGTGGGACCAATATCCTATCGCCTCGCACTTCCTCCCATAGTGAAGGCACATAATGTTTTCCATGTTTCATTATTAAAGAAGTATGTACATGATTCTAATCATATTATTGACTGCTCTATGATTTAGGTGGAACCCGAGGGATAATTCTTGCCAGAAACTCAATGCATAATAGACTGGAAGGAAACCACACTCAGGAAAAAAACCATTGCACAGGTCAAGGTCAGTGGAAACATTTTGGCCCAGATGAGGCTACATGGGAAATGAAGGATGACATGAGATAGACATATCCATTTTTGTTTACTTCTCTACATATAGAGCACATCGACAGATAGAACATCGAGGATGATGTTCCTTTAAGGGGGAGGGGATTGTAATACCCATGTTTCCCCCAGTTTGTAAATATAACTATAACTATCCAAGAGACTATGGAGGACTAAATATGTGTGAATGTTTTATTTGATGAGCCTTGTATAAAAGGGTAAATGTATGAATTTTCTATTATTAATAGAATTTGAATTTGAATATGTGTTGCACAACTATTGAAAATGGGGAAGCTTCCAAGATAGACCATGGATGCTATAAGAGAGAGGGTGAAGGGAAACCAAGTATGGTTGAGATGACCCTCACCAGACCAATACCTACTGGGTGTAATTTCTCAACAGTCCTCTGACCCATAAATGAATTACCAGTCATGATGGTATTTGGAAGGCCATCCTCAAGATTTAATGAGGAGATGGGGTAGGGTACCCATCGGTAAGGCTTTCAGGCCTGACCATGAATTGGGATTCAGACCCATACAACCTTGTTGAGGAAGGTAAGAAATGATGTAATTCGGGGACAAAGACATATATGCAAGATAACAGAGTAGAGAAAATCATACTTCGATTTTGAAGTTGAGAGGAAAAAGTTGAGCAATAAGCTTGATCTAGCTGTAAGAAGCCAAGGAAGAGTTTGGCTACAAGCTGATAAATGAGGCTTACGAGTGACTGAGGAAGTACTCGTGAAAACCTTCTTGCTTGGAGTAGAGAAAACCAGTTTCCAAGTTCCTATGGGAGGAGGAGAGTAACCTTCGTTTTTGACTATTGTGGAGAAAACATAAATAATATCTCTTAGAGCATCATGGTCTAGCTTGGGGGTGGCCAGGGGTAAATCCGTTAGGAGTGACTGTGCCTAAGGTTGGGAGGAAATAGGCACCCCTTTCAACAGTTTCTTCACATTTTCCAGTTCGGATAAGTATTTTCATACTCTCTGTATTGTATTGGATGTGATGATGAAATGTATGTGTTTGTGATTAAGTCTTTCGGTATTTTGAACAAATATTAGATAAGCGCTTTTACTTTTGAAAACTGTTATGTCTTCATGATATTTGAATTTTCTAAAGACTAGATCCTAGAGATTCATGGGATGGGAATCCTTAGGAGGGTCGGGGTAGGATCGAATGAAATGTCTAAGTTCTTCCAATCCCTTTAATTTTACCTTAGCAAGAATGGGCATTTCCCTTCAGGATAACCATCCATCTGACTGAGGGCTTATGCCCGTGTTGTTAACCCATTTGTTGCAAAATGTATTTTCTCTTAGCCCCTAATTTTTCCCAAAGGACCCATGTGACTAGGGCCTAGGAACCATGTGCTAGTCCGAAAGGAGCTAGCTCTTTCGGCTTCAGGACTTCGAGACTTGTGATTCCACAATCCTCGAAAATAGTCGAAGGCCAAAGTCACAAATAGATGAGGGTCATTGATCTGGGGATTCTACATAGATCACTCTCAGTCGTTAGATCATATGTAGGAAGGGAAGCGTTAAGCGCTTCGATGAAATGCTACTTCGAGAGAATAGGAATGTTATAATGTTAAAACTCCCGAATGCTGGAGTGATGGAGTTAATATGGATTGTTAAAACTGGAGGGACACATGTCCATTGATCCACGATTATCTAGGAGTCTGGGTATTCGACGATTTAGAGATGCGTGAGTTTTTCCCGAAGGTATGCAAGCTAGATTAAACTCTGGTCATAGATGTGAGGTACACGTGGAAATAGATCCAACATGGTTCTGAAGGAATTTCGGGAGATACGCGCTGAACTCCTGGATGCCGAACTTCCAAAGTGACGAGGACCATTGGATGAACGGGTATGTGGCAGGCGATCCCGTGGTCTGGAGACTTCATACTCTAGAGGAATTTGGCCAAGTGTTTTCAAGGAGTGAAAACCGCCGAAGTCGCGAATGCCGAAATAAATCTCGGTTGTTGATATGAAGAGGACGGATGGTGCTAGATCCGAGAGTCTGAAGACTTAAATCTTCGGGGGATTTTCATAGAGATGATTCAGTAAATTCTGAAGCCGGATCCGCAAAGTAATGAGAACCGTAGATCTATGGATCTATGTGGAATCTTACATACCGTTAGATTGAAGGACTAAGCAATTATCAATCTGTGATGATGTGGCTTGATGATGTCATTCGATGTGACGTGGACCCGCATTACGCATTCCACATGTCACCCAGTTTTGGACGATTGACATACTCATTGTGCCTGTTAGAGCATGACACGTTTCACCCCCTATCGAGGACACGTGTCACCCCTCGACCTTCGTTGCGTGTCAGCGATTGGTTCGTGCCTGCCAGGACAATGTGGCTGGTGACATAATCAGGACTCCGAGAGTTTGGATAACTTCGACGTTATAAATATTTAGGGTGTATTTCCATATAGGAACGTTCGACTTAAATCGTCGATTGCTGAAGGACCAAATCCATGTGGCGAGAATTCAGAAGGTTTGAGTGTAGGTTGATACAAGAAGGTCCAACGACGATCGTCGATCGTCGATTGCTGGCATACCAATGACGACCACCGACTGTTGAAATGCTGAAACATAGGATGATCAATGGTAAATGTTGAACGCCGATCACTAAAGGGCTATGGACACGTGGTGATATTTTGGGGTTTCAGGGATTAGTAAAAAGGATAATTCCTCACCGAATTCCCAACCCCTTTTTAACCGTAGGATATTGGTGGAGGATGTGGACTATTGATTCCCTCCGTTGTTCGGCGATTTTAGAATTTGACAACATCTTTGGAACTCCCGAAGTGCCAAAACCTTTGCTAACATAGATTCTTAGCTCTTGGTTTTCAACTCGATGTCATGAGGAGGACCCTGCTATCTATTTCAAGCGCATAATGAGAGATGTAAACCTCGGGGGAGATGATTAAGAGGATTTTTCTTAGTAAGGGACCGAAAATGAACCAAGGAAACACCAAACTTTGATTCCTCAAACCTAGAAAGGGTATTTAGGGATTGGGTGTATTACAATTGTGGTTGCATGGCATGTTTTGGTGGACAACAAACATATCAATGGTCAAGATTAAATCCAAATACGGATCGAGTAGTTGTTGAGTGTTGAGGTTTTTTTGCATGTTTTGATGGGTAGAGAATGGATTGATGCCAATGATTGATTCAAGGGACCACATCCGATGAATGTTAAGTTTATATGTCTGTGCTATGACCAACGCAAAATAGGGAGGAAATTTGGGATGATTTTCGATGGATTTATGAAGTCCAAATTTTAAGGAAGAGCTAAGCGATCTAAAGATGACCTCGTGAGCAATACTATTTGGATATGTGGAAAAACCCTTAGGTGTATGATCTATATAAATAATGATGTTAAAATCCGAGTTAGCAGAGAGAGTGAGTGTGGATCATGTGAAGAGAAGCGTTGAGGCTCTAAGGTCCAAGGATGCCATAGAATGAAAGGAATATAATGTAATTGTCTAAGGGTGGCTAGGAGGTGCAAGATCTAAGGAACCTTTGAAATCAAGTAGATTGTGAACTAAAGGAATGTGTTGTGACAATAGAGATAGAGCAACATTTTCATGTAAGTGAAGGCTTGAGGGAAAGAAAATAATTGACATTATTGACATATTGAGAATATTGGCATCTCTAGTAGGTTGGTGCCTACATATTGTTGAGTTGGTGCTCAACTAAGGGGATTGGTGTCTCTTGTAGGTTGGTGCCTACAAACATTGTAACAATAGGTTGATGTAGCCTACATGGTTTTATAAAAGAATTGTTTTGTGGTTTTCTCCCATTTGGGTTTCCACATTAAGACTTTGTGTATTGTGGATTGTATGGTTGTGTATTTATCATTAACAATTATAATTGGTAAAGTAACACATTGATAAATATTGAAAGAAAATAAAATGTAGTATTATACTAATTCACCCCGCCTTTCAATATAATCAAGTGTGCCAACATGTGTACCAATATTGTTCCACATTGGCCATACCTGTTTGATAGAACATGAGTAACCTCATGTTACTATCCTAATTCTCGATCCTCAATCTCAAAATATTTACTCCGATATGACTGTTGGTTGTCGAGATTCTCAATATTGATACTCTTCTCGGTGAAGTAGCATTGAATTCTCCTTCTTATTTACTTGTCTCTTCTCTTCTTTCTCCTTCTACTCTTTCTCCTATTTCAAACATCTCACTATCCATTGTTATTTCTTCTTGATTACAAATGTGCAAGGGGGGTGGTTCAAAGGGGGGGTAAGTCCATATTTTTATAACATTTCATGTGAGGTGACCCAAAGATTTTCCTACCTACAACCACACAAAACCATATTCTATCGCCAATTATTCTCCCCCACCACTAGGGGATACTCCATATTCATCTCCTACCTTTGTAGCTCTACTTTGTTCTTCATATTCCTCCAAATTCAAAACACTCCACAACAACCAAGGGGTTCAAATTTCATCTCCTAAGCCCCTACTACTACTACTACTACTTGTATCCTCACTGGACACCCTACTCTCAAAGTCGTGCCTCTTTGTGAGTCTATCTTCGTTCGTGATCCTCTATGACACACTACACTCTTCCACACTTTCTCCTAGTGTGGCCTCCTTTCTCTTCACCCCAGGCATGACCCCTCATAACATGCCCCTTTCTATCTTCCTTCCACTCCTCTATTTTTCTTTCCTTCTTAAATCAACTCTTCTTGTGTATCGATCAACTCTTTATGATCTCCTCTGCTCCTCTGGGTCCATCCCATTCCTCACCTCACTTCAACAACTTCCTCAATGGATCCAAATCCTTCCTCATTACCCCCCGCTTATTTTCACCCACCAGCACTAGGGCAATCTACTCATCCATCCTGTTGGGCTCCATGCGCATCAACCCTTTCTTTATGAACAACATTTTTATCCAGAGTGGGATTTCTTCCAATAGTGTTTTCCTAGGACCTTTCGTGAAGTTTCTTTTAGCCTCACTGAAAGAATCAATGTACTGCACAAAAAATTCAATTATATACCCCTCCTTAACTTGATCAAAATAGAAATCAATAACTCAATTCCACTCTTTGTTCAAATCATTTAGCCTATTGACCACATATTGATCCCAAACTATCATCTCTAGTGGCATCAAAGAAGAATTAGTGGAAGTATGCATTTTCAACCATTCATACAACAAACATGGAAGTTCAATGAAGAAAGTATCATGCATATCACTGTAAGGATACTTACCCTTCCATCACTTCACATTGAATCTAATACATTCAGTTTCCCACTGAGAAAACTCGTGTTCCTTCACAGTTAACCAATATTGAATTTCTTCCCATGATGGATACCACCTTATTTATTTCCTTTATCATTGAATACAATACTTTCAGGTCTCGACAACGAAATCATTTGTTGGGTTGTTTCACGCTTGCATGTGTACTTCTTAATGTTGGGGGGTTAAGACTTAGGGTTTGTCCAGATTTTATTAGAAAATTCCCCAAAGCATCAATGTATCAATCCTCAGCCAAGGCTGAAGAATCTATCACTCGAGACGCTATGAGGATCATAGAGACCATCTAGTCTTGTGTTAGGGATGAAGATATAAACAAACAAATACCATTCGGGTTGAAATTCATATAATGCATTGCAAGTTACTTAATCGATGACAAAACATAATGGTAGAAACACATTCATTCAAACACATAATTGACACAACATAGGTTCATAATATCATCAAATTTATTATCATTAGTCACAGGAATACATTAAGCAAATCATATATCGACAAAAACAAGGTCTCCTATTCGCTCACATAATTCCCCAGCTTTACAATACATTGCTCCATGCACATCCTTTCAGACTTTTTTCATATGACAGACTCATAATTACAACCAGATACATTACAATACTATAGAGGCCCAGAGCGAGCCAATGGACTAGCTCTTGAACAATGAACAACTAGCAGTAAGAGATCATAACTTTTGTATTATGTAATAAGTCTTTCTCTCTCTAAAATTTGGATTGTACACCTAATATGGGTATATGGAATGATACGGTGTAACTGTCATATAATATGATGATAGTTACAGAATGTAAAGAGTATCTCTTGTTTCATAAAAGAGATATTTACCAAAGAAGGACTTTTTCCCATTGTATAGATTGATGATACTATTATTTTGGGATATATAAAGAGCATGGGGCACTTTGAGATCATGATTGTTGTCAAATACACATGGGACTACTCTAAAAATGTGTTTATTATTTAATTTTTTTTAATGCTTGTCATATGGACTACTTCTATGTTCAGTGTTCAAAATGCTTATGTTGTTATGATTTATAATGAGTATAGTGATGATATTACAGGTCTTAACTGCAACTATATGTGATCATCTCTGGAATTTCATTGTTTTAATATATTGTTGATTGACATGAACTATTTATGCTATCAATAATATTATCTTAAACTATATTCATTTAGCTAGTCTTTCTCATAATCATGATAGATTAGGATAAAATAGAAATAGATTAGAATGGTGGATTTAATTTATGTTTTAGAGAATTTGATTAGTTCATAAATGGAATTCGTGGAGGAAAATTCATTTTTTTCCATTTATATTAACACTTAGTGGCAACCAATACCACATACTATTTAGAAGCATTATCCCAAACAATATTAGTTCTAATTGGGACCTGCCATTGAGTGTTTTTCATTGACTTATTGACAAATCATTTTGATCGGTCAACATAAATGACGTTAGAAGGAGGGATTCATTAAAATGAATGTCCAATAGGGAATTGTAGAATCCTACCCATTATGTTTTGTATAAAAAGACTTCCCTTCACGACGAGTCTCAATTCATGAACCCTGAGCTAGTACCTAACTCTAACCTGAATTTAGTTCCAACCCCTGCTCAACTTCTTATTCTATAGAGTCCTTCTCAACCAATAAGAGAAGTCAAAATTCCTTAGTTTCTCGAAATATATCGTACCTTAACTCATGGTATGAGTTAGAGGACCAACGAGGAACCTTTTTAGTTTCCTCTACCATCCAGAAAAATACATCCTTTGGGGATATCAGCTGACGACAACCCTTCAATTGACGTTGCAAAATTAACCATTGGCTCTCCCATTTGCCAACTTTCAAATTCCTTAAGAGGATTAGCTGACCCTCTATAGCTAAACTTTGAATATTTATTATCTCTCAATGGTGGGAAACTATCCAGTCCACCTCATTCTCCACCTCAAACCCCCAATGGTCCACCCAAAGAAGAACCTGAAGATGAAACCACAAGAAGTCCTCAAAGAATAGATGGATTAAATGAAAATCAACCAAATAATCAACCATGGATGGCCCAAGACGTTGTTGCAGTACCAGAGGTAGTTCATCCCTTACCTAAGAACCTTGAGAAATGTATTCCCAAATTTGACACTGATTAGAAAGATTCAACATAAGACGATGTCAAGAATTTTTTTATGGCAATGAGACTAATGAATGTTAACATGATGATGTGGTGTGCAAAATATTCCCATATACATTTGAAGGTAAAATATCCACCAGGTGTTTTTCTTTAGCATAAGCCTCAATCACTAGCTGGAATACATTTGAAACTAATTTCATTGAGAACTTTGGAGAAGATAATTTCCCAATAGTACTTGTTTTAGAACTTTCTAGGACAAATATGGATGCAAAATAAAATCCCCGTTGCTTCAAAACCTGCTAAGGATGCGTCAGTATAATTTTATACCTCAACACTCTCAATTTCAATGGATATGTTTGTAAAAAGAGATGAAAAGGGAACCTTGGAATATATATTCAAAGCGACTATCAAAGTTGAAAAATACATGTTAGTATTGAAATGCAATCCTATAGAAGAATCACAAAAGGATAAGTCTAATACCAAGACCAAAGTGCCAACAAAAAACCCCCCCAAAGACAAGAAAGATCAAGATTCCATGTACATGGAAAGTATTCAAAGGATTGTCAAGGAGATCTCCAATGAGATCATTTATATGAAGAAGAATGTTGGGGAAGATACTTCAAACCATAAAAAATACTTCAAGTTTCCCCCTATGAAAATTACCCCTCCTACAACCAAGACTAACCCATCGACTGTGCTTATTAATGTGAAGGACTTCCTAAAAGAGTTTAAAGCATGGGCCTCTACTAGTGAGACATCTGTTGATGAGAAGGAGGAAGATGGGGAAGAAGAGACAAATCAACAAGACCAATATGAAGATACAAAAGAAACATCAGGACTAAGATTCAATTCTTTTTGGGATATCTCATATAACTTATTAAGGGAAGAAGAAGAAGAATATGTTGAATAAATTCACATGTCTCGAAACATTGTTACCACAAGAAGTAAAAGCAAGGAATCCTCATCAGATTCCCCGTCTACTTCTGAACCTTCCAAGACATTATCTATTGCTCAAAAACCATATCCCAATGGTAAACACTCTTCACCTTCTCCTATTCTCTCTAAACTGGATTATGATGTTCTTGAAGACCTGAAAAAGAGAAAGGAAAAAAGTTATCTTTTTGAGCTTATAAATCTTCCACAAATTCAAGAAAATTATACTAACAATTTATAGGGATCATCTTCAATCAAAACCCAAGAGGCTAATGTGGGAGGAAGAAAAGGAAAACAAGAATATGTTCAAAGTACAAGAATTGAAAAGAGAACCCCAAAGAAGCAATTTGTTGTTAGTGCCTCTTTAATAGGAAAAAGGTCAAATTCTACTACTCCATTCTTATTAAACTTTGAATTTTTCAACATGTTGGACACATGAGATAAGATAAGTGTGTAGTAAATTTTATTCATCAATATGATACATATATAAATACATAGTCTTGATCTTTATATTCATATTCCAAGGTCTCTTGGACTCACGACAATCGTTACACTATCACTTGAGCTTTAACATTCCTACGTAAGTGGAAAATACCATAACCCTAGTAGATTAGGTTTCCAAAATTCCCCCCCTTAATCCAAAGGGGTGTATGTGGGTCCAAGGTGAGAGCTGATATCTAAAAGTGAGAATTTGAAATCTGGAAGTGTGTAGTTGTTTATGGTTGAATGTGCTCTCTGAATTTGGTGGTTTTGGGATGACCACAAATCGAATGTATAACAGAAGATGATGTCTTCTACTAAATGGAGGTGGTGGTTTAAGGAACATCACAAACCAATATGGTGGTTTAAGGATGACCACAAACTCTGAAACTTGGCTTTAGGCTCAATGGTTCCTAGAAAATTTCCTAAGTTCGCTATAAGTTGAAGTTGATGTCTTATACTATTGGAAGTGATCTCAAATATTGTTTTAAATATGACCATAATCTATTGTCTATAATAATATGAAGGTATTCTATTAAGTGGTGGTTTAAGGAAAATGAAAAACCTTTGGATAGCATAAGTTATACGTATTCTACTAAGTGTTGGACTAAGAAAAACCAAAAAAGAATCACACTCGCTTGTTACTGCTCGATTGATAAGACTTAAAAAATTGAACCCTAATAGTCGATCGTTGTTGTTTTCCCCCCTCTATTAGATACAAGGTGAAAATATGCAAATATATCCACTACAAGATCTGTCAATACTGGAGAGTGAATTTGTCAGTATGATTGACATATCTTCTTGGTTATTGATGACCATCACCAAGAATTCATCCACCCATAGTGGTTCTTTACTATTGTAGTTGTCTTGCATTTGGCACACCTATTTGAAGTATGATTGTGATTTCCACAACGCTATTAAGGATGAAAATTGAAGCATTGATATTCCATGTGCCCAACTCACTGACAATGTTGGTGTATTGGAATATTCTCTTGAATTGGAACAGGTAAATGTGAACCTTATTTTGGTAGTCCAACACTCTTGAAATGGATTGACTTGGTATAATCCAAAATATGAAAGGTGACTTCCTTTTCATATCCAAGACCCATTATGTGCTTTTTTTCCTGATGTCTTCCTAAGGTTTGATGATTGACTTGGAGAGAGGAAGTTGAACTTTATCTACACTTGAATCTGGAGATGGCTCATTGAGTTGCTTCTATGCTCGTTGTTGGTATGAATAAGCATAATCATATTTGAAAAGATGGTTATGAAAAAGGAAAAGTTCATAATGTTTTCGAAGATTATTTCACTCAAGTGCATCATGAAGAATTCGATTTTGAGTTTGTAGTAGTGCTACTTTGGCTTGGGAAACTTGCAAGCAAGTTACAATAAAATTGAATGTTTCTTTGTAAGTGGTGATTGTATTGTCCATAGAGGAGAGGATTAGAATGTAAATGTGTTGAAATTGCACATAATAGATCTAGCTAAACAATGATACACACATTTGCAGAGAGAAAAGGATAAAGAAGAAGAAGGAGAGAAAGAATGAAAGAATTCTCATTAACTGTTGTGAATAATGAAGAATTTACACATGATATACTTTGTATAACTCAATGAGTACACACTGGAGGAGAACCAATGTGCCATAGTGGTGGTCTAGAGTGATATGGACACACACTAACAATTATGGGAGTGAACTGCCACCTAGTCTAGTCTCTCAGGCAGTTACGAGAGTGAACTACCACCTAGTCTAGTCTCTCAGGTAGTTACAGGAGTGAACTGCCACCTAATTGAGTTAACTAGTCAACTAGTCTTCAATTAACTGACTAAACAAAGCGTAGTGAGAAGTTAACTCAGGGAATCAAGGGTAATGCGCCAGTCTGGTGATGATACCAAGGCAAGGTCGAATTAGAATGGTGATGATCCCAATGTTGCATGGTGACAAAACCAATGCAGTATCTAAACTCAACTCAACTAGTCAAACTGAAGTGTCAACTGAAAGAGAATATTCTCCAAGTGGAATATTCTCCCCTAAAATATAGGACCAAGTGGAAATATTCTCCCTAAAACATAGGAGAGACCGAGCTAATGACTAATATGACTAATAAACAAGGAAAAACCCTAAGAAAATAGAATCCTAGGTGTGTGTTTGAAGTAACTCCAACACCCCCCAACATCACTATGGTGAAATAAAGAATGGGTCCCGGTCAATGAGGCCATGTTAGGGTACCCAAATACAGTGATATTGAAATAAAGGAGGAAAGAGGAAAACCTCATGGAAAACCCCTCAAGGTACAATGTATGTAGAAATAAGAACTACAATTTCTAGACAAATGTCTCCTTCACTCCATAATGATTGCAGCAGGTGAATGGAACTTCAAAGGAATATCTTGAAGATGTATGTCACCTTTTCTATTGAAGGAAATAAATGTAAGTCAATGATCCCATCAAAATAAGTCCCAGATGTAGTGAATGTGTATATCGATGTGATTCATCTGCTACCTATGAACTATATCTCTGTAGAACTTCAAAGTACTATGGTTGTCACACCGTGATGATTTTATCAACCACAAACCTTAATGCCCAAATCTTTAGTGAGAAAATGGTACCACATAGCTCCTCCTCGAATGATTATGTTAACTACCCTCTCAGATTTCTGTAATTCTGTCCTAAGATAGAGAATGGCAACTGGCTTGCTCACCAACGAGCAGGACCAACCAAGACCGAAAGGAGAACCATATGGGATTTTACATTAGTGCTATCGCCGTTTCAACGTAATAATAAAAAACGATGAAATTCAAAGTAGAGTCTCACGATAATGACCAAAGGTGATGGTTCTATACATACTCAAGGATACACTTTGCGCCTCTTCATCAGCTCATGCAAAGCCTCGCGATGAACCTAGAAACCGCTGCCTACATGGTGAGAGGTCTTGGTCTGAGGTGTGAGATACACCAAGTTCTCCCACCAGTTGTTTCATAGCAGTTGTCAACCAAAGGAGTCTCCCATTGTCCTCAAGTTTGAATCCTAATAGGAAAGGAGTCAGGGCAGTATTGCAGTCTGTCATGTAAAATATCTAAAGGAGATCTTGTGCATACTTGGCTTGAGGCAGTTTGATGCCTGATGCATCCCGACTGATCTCGAGGCCAAGGAAGAATTGTAGTGGACCCATGCCCATCATCAAAAACCTGTCATGTAGAATCCTCTTGACTGCAGCAATCCCTGAAGTCGAGCACCCAGTGATCAACAAATCATCGACATATAGAACTAAAAATAGAAGTGAATCATCCATCGCGAGAATGTAGATATTCAGGTCTGATTTACAACATACAAAGTTTTGTGACAACATGTAGGAATCCATCTTGGCATACCATGCCTTCGGAGCCTGCTTGAGGCCATAAAGTGACTTCTTCAGTCGACAGACCAAACATGATTCCTGCATAAATCCCTGGGGCTTCTCCATGTAGATCTCTTCAGAGAGATCATAGTGAATAAATGCATGCTTCACGTCCATCGGATGGACTTCCCATCCCTTAGCTTCCACAATGGAAAGTGTCAATCGTATGGAATCTATATTCTCTACTGGAGTGAAGGTCTCATCATAGTCAATACCATGAACCTGCTGAAAGCCTTTGGCAACAAGGCTGGATTTCTATATGCTAATATATCCATCCACTGCACTCTTGGTCTTGTAGACCCATCTGTATCTGACAAGTTTCCTCCTAGAAGGAAGTGGAATGAGATCCCAAGTCTGGTTCTCGAGGAGGGAGTTGTACTTCTCCTGCATGGCGGATTCCTGAAAGGTATTTCCAGCAGCTTCGCCATAAGACTGTGGATCTAAATACTAAACCAAGAAAATATTCCTGGAGGGAAATGGTTCATTGGTAGTGAGTGCAATAGGAGGATCCTCGAAATTAGATCAATTCCTCCTAGTATCGGCTAGATCACAAACAAGATCCCCTGCATCCTGAAGAGTAGTTTGTGCCCACTTGGGCCTCTGCTCTGGCTCTGCAACTGCATCTGGATGCTCTAACTCTATATATGACTGTACTTAATTCTAATTTGAATCATCCGATTCCTCTGAATCATAAATCTCATCTGAATAAGAGTCGGCATGTGCATTCTCATCATCTCGGACAGGTGGAAGAAAGAAGGTGTCTGCATGCGACTGTTGAGGTGCATGTGATACACTTTCCTTGAATTGGACACTTCACTCAATGATGAGCCAACCCAAGGAAAGGTAAATAAGTCTATATCCCTTCACACTGTCAAGGTAGCCAACAAAAATGCATCCAGTGCTTTGTGGATCAAGTGCCTTCCTCTTTTCAAACTGAATCCAGTCCCATGCACGTGAACCAAAAATGCGAAAGTTGGTCTCTTTTGGTTTGAGTCTGCTCCAAGACTTGTAGGGGGTATTATCCTTGAAGAATCTATGGGGATATGTATTTTGGATGTATGTTTCACAATTAAGTGCTTCGGCCCATAGTATTTGTAGTAGTGAATTTTTATGAAACATGTAATATGCCATCTCCTTTAGAGATCGGTTTTTCCGCTTAGCAACTCCATTTTGTTGTGGATTATAGGGAACTGTGTGCTGCAACTGAATCCCTTCCTTATGGAAACTATTATGGATCTCATGATTTACATACTCTCCCCCATTATCAGTTCGGAGGACTTTTATCTTCTTTCCGGACTGTGTCTCAACCAAGGATTTGAAATCTTTGAGGTATTGAAAGACCTTGGATTTTTGCCTGAGAAAGTAGATCCAAGTAAAACATGAGAAATCATAAAAAAAAATAAGAACAAACCTCGCTTCACTTATGGATGGATGTGGAAAAGGATCCATAAGGTCACTATGGATCATATCTAGAGGTGCAACGGCTCTATGAGACTTTCCCTTGTCGAATTTCTCTTGAGGGTGTTTCCCAAGAACACATCCCTCACACACTCCCTTGGAGAAATGGATGTTTGGTAGGTCATCAACCAATATTTTCTTTCTAATATGTTGCCTGTATCTGAAATTAAAATGTCCAAACTTTTCATGCCATGTAATACTACTTTCATCAGCATGAGTAAGCAGTAAAGAAGAATCAGGTTCAATGAATTCAAAAAATGTATACAATCTAGAATGATGATTTACCTCACCGGTAGCAACCCTGGAGTTGGTTTGCATGTCGTAGATGTCCATGGAATTTTGTGTGAATATGACTTCCTTTCTGGTGCCAGAATTCATCATCTGATACATGGAGATATGGTTGACAGAAAATTTTGGAACGTGCAACACATTCTCGAAGCTTCCGTTGGTGAGTTCAATCCTTCCTTTGTTGGTGACTTCGACAGAAGAGTTGTCCCCCATTAGAATGGGAGGACCTTTGCATGCATCCAACGAGGAATATAATTCTTTTGAGGAATCCATGTGATGTGATGCTCCTGAATCAATGATCCAAGCATCGGTAGAGGAGTTCATGGCAATCAAGGCATGGCTAGAATTGCCTTTCTTGGAATTTAGATCTTATGGCTTCTTCTTCTTCTTGTCACCCTCAGGTATGCGATATCCAAGGTTGTTTTGCTGAATTATTTGAGACGTCATATCTATTTGTCTATGAATTCATGTAGATTCTGAATGGAATCCTTTATGACAGTACGTGCATTTCTCCCCTTTTCTTCTCCTTTCCCCTTTGGATCTGAAGGCATCGGTGAAGGGTTTTGTGTACCCTTCCTTCTTTGGATGTGCATGAGATTTCTGTTTCTATTTATCTTTAGATTTATTATATTTTGGCTTCCATCATGCATAGTGAGTGCATGTGCCCTTGGGCCTTTGATTGTGCCCATGTTGATGAGCTTGTTTTGCTCTTGTGTCAAGGATTCGATAAAGTCCTTTAGAGAAGGAATCTTCTAGGTGGCTCCAGAGGCAAATTTGATAGCATGGAATGTGGATACGAATACAGAGAATTCAGGACCAAGCTTGGAGAAAATGGTGAGAACCATTTGTTTCTCCTCCTTCAATTTATCAACCTCGCAAGATTTGAGTTGCGACAATAAATCCTTGAATTTTGTAAAGAATTCTTAGATATCATCGAAGCTTTTTGGATCCAATGTGAGTAGCTCCACCTCCAGCATGTGTCCCCTCATCTCATCCTTTTTTCTAGATATCCCTTCCAAGGTGGTCCAGACTTCATTGGGAGTCTTACAGGAAGATATGTGAAAAAGGAGATCGGGAGAAATAAGACTGCAAATTGTTCTGAGTGCCTCATCCATGCAATTCAAGTACTTGGATGTTTCTATGGATGATGTTGGTTATGTATCTATATTCAAGGTTAACCTATACAACCATCTAGTTTGGAGATGTATGGCTATTTTCTCCTTCCATGCAAAATAGTTGTAAGGTGTAAGAATGAATTCTTTTTGGAAATCCATCTTTCCGCTGTCTTCAATATTTTGTACCTACAAAAAACTTTGGTGTAGCTTTTGCTTAGTAGTCCATCGAATCTGATACCATGTAAATTTGTTAAACCTGCACATAGTATATCTAGCTAAACAATGATACACACATTTGCAGAGAGAAAAGGAGAAAGAAGAAGAAGGAGAGAAATGATGAAAGAATTCTCATTAATCGTTGTGAATAATGAATAATTTACAAATGATATACTCTGTATAACTCAATGAGTGCACACTCGAGGAGAACCAATGCATCATAGTGGTGGTATAGAGTGATCTGGATACACACCAGCAGTTACGGGAGTGAACTTCCACGTAGTCTTGTTTCTCAGGCAGTTATGTGAGTGAACAACCACCTAGTTGAGTTAACTAGTCAACTAGTCTTCAGTTAACTGACTGACCAAAGAGAAGTGAGGAGTTAACTCAGGGAATCAAGGGTAATGCACCATTTTGGTGATGATACCAAGGCAAGTTTTAATTAGCATGGTGATGATCCCAATTTTACATGGTGACAAAACCAATGCAGCATCTAAACACAACTCAACTAGTCAAACTGAAGTGTCAATTGAAAGAGAATATTCTCCAGGTTGAATATTCTCCCCTAAAATATAGGAGACTGTATAGTGAATAATTATGACTAATAAACAAGGAAAAACCTTAGGAAAAAAAATCCTAGGTCTGTGTGAAGTAACTCCAACATAGAGTGTTCAATAACTCTAAGATTTCCTCGACTTGGGGCATTTTAAAGGTAGAAATAGATCTCACATGGTTTCTTGCAACTCCACTCTGAATTTACAATGCAAAATCAACAAATTAAGGGTGTCTGCTTCTACCAAAAATGCCCCTGTTTACAGAAAACCACAGTTTCAAAAAGTACAAGTGACTTACAAAAAGATTATTTGCAAGTATATCTTGATTTTGGATTTGAATTGATCTTTGGTGTGTTGGTCTAGTTCCATGGGGTGCCCTTGTCCTCTATGATATCCACAGATAAGAGAAATATTAAACTCCAATGGAAAAGTGAGTGAGAACCAACGAAAATAAATTGCAGAGAGATACCAAGAGAAGACAACAATGAAACTTCTTGATCAAGGCACAGTTCAATGTGAACCCACACATTCAAATATCCAACTAATCTAAAGGCTCCCACTGAATATGTTATGCCATAATGTTGTATTTGATATGCATATAAAAGAGATGAATTACTCAGAAAAATCGTAATCCATCCATGAAAATTTGAGAGCATCTTATGTTGTAGAGTTCATGCACAAAGAGAGAGTGATGTTGATGTCATGGACCTAAACTGAAGGAGAAGAGGCATACAATCCGCTATTATTCATGCAATATTTAAAGAAATTATTGTAGATGGTGAGAGGTTCACTTGAAACACTTGTAGATGCCTCAACCTCTATTGATGCCACAAGATATTCAACTATAATTGTTTTTTAGAGAAAAAAAAATCAATTCCATAAAATCCAGGAATTCTAGCGATCAATTCGAGTTTTGGATTGGGGCCGACACACATGAATTCCCTTTCAATTCGTATCCAATCCTATCACTTATTGTATGAAATTCCATAAACAAATAGAGGAGGCCACTTTTATTTTGCAACCTTAATTTGTTATAAATACGTTGTTCCTCATGCTAATTGAAGAATAATCTCCACTGGAGGAAATCCACCTCATAAAGCTTAATAAGTCCATGTACAATGCTTGTTTCCACTCTATTAAATGTTAATTTTTATTCTCTTCCCTTCAACGATTCACAACTTTTGCATGGCTTAAAATTCATATAAATTCTTTGAGACTGATTCCTTCCCAACGACGACTCCCCTCAGCCAGACTAGTTTAGCTCAGATCCCAAAACAAGGAACACTGACACGCTAACTAGTTCGATCGAATGGTGAAGAGATGACCAATACAATCAAATTTCTAGGGTTCTATGTTAGGAATGTTATTGACAAGGGCTACATGAGAGGTGATCTGGTTCACATTTTTGTTGAAGAATTTAGAGCTAGGGTTCCATGTATCGCATTTTGCGTTGAGCATTGAGGTCAAGGAGCTACCAAATCCCTCACATGCATGGGGTCAATGAGAATCGATGGTTTAAAGAGATTTCAGGGGTGCAATAGATACTCTCAGAAGAGCACAATTATAATACTAGAGATTGTAAATATTGGAGAGACGTGTCGCATGAAAATAATTTTTTCCTATGAGGAAAAAAAGGCACTAGAGAGTTACTCTAGATTTTTGTAGGATTTGCATGTATCAAGGATTATTAGTTCTATTCTCTAAAAATAATTTTTCTAAGCATAAGAATGGAACCTCCACAACAACATCATTAAAAAAATGGATGGCAATGCAATGATATATACCAACCAATGATAAAAATAATTTCCTTCAGCGATAGAGACCAACGATGAGGGGAGATAGCCACATACAATAAGAGAGAGGTGTGGTGAGGAGGCTTGAAATATTGGAATGTAGAATGGTAGTATCAATGACCAAAATGTAGGTTGGAGAAGAGAATCATTCAGATTGCCAAAGTTCAGATGATGCACACCCAAGACAAATTGGTAGGTAGTTTGGAAGGTTGAGGTCGGATGTGTTTCACCTGAGAGGAAGGGAAACACTCAACTATGGAAAACTACCATATATTAAATTATGCCTAAGAACCAAGGCTACTCTATTACCACTGTTGGAAACAGTGATATAAGATAAACATGTAGTACATTTTATTCATCAATATGATACATCTATAAATACATAGTCTTGACCTTTGGATTCATATTCCAAGGTCTCTTGGACTCCCAAAAATCGTTACACTGTCACTTGACCTTTCACATTCCTACATAAGTGACTAATACCATAACCCCAGAGGATTAGTTTTCCAACACAACATAAATGTACATAATTGTATGGTCGATTCAGGTGCATCCTCTAATGTGATGCCATATGTAGTTTATAAAAAAATTGAATGCCAAACTTGAGAATTCTGATATCCAAATCATACAATTGAATAGATCAAGTGTGAAATTCATGGGATATATGAAGAATGTTTTGATTATATATGATTCCAACCCAAAAGTCCATTAGACATTAGACAACATTATTCTAGACATCCCTGCAACATATAGAATTTTATTAAGTAGGGATTGATCTGCTATGCTAAATGGATATTTTTCCATTGATTGGTCTATTCTTTGGCTTCCTTATAATGAGAAGCAAAGTCAAACAAAGGTTTGGAGGGAGAGGTACATGAAACTTGTGGTTATATACCTCAATGATTCAAATGAGCTAGTTATGTTTAATCACTCAATTTTGGGAAATTATAGCTCAAATACTTTCTTTGGATATTTCACCCTTGAAATACCACTTCACACGGAATCAAACACACAATATGAAATCCTTCATTTCCGTCAAATTGTTGATCCTTACTGTAATATAGTAGGTAGGCCAAATGATAACTCTAATGTACAGACTAATCCAGATGTAAATACTAATCCCATTGATAATATTAATTTGGATGTTAAAGCTAATTTAGATCCAAAAGTGAATCCCAATGTAACTACTAACATGTGGATTTTTTTCTTTGATGGATCTAAGTCTAACCAAGGTGTAGGTGTTGGATGCATTCTGAAAGACCCTAGAGGAAAGAATATTTTAATATCACGTAGACTTGAATTCCAGTGCACCAATAATTCTATTGAATATGAAGTTATGATACGAGGATTAAGAAAAATAGTTGATTTGAAAGTTAGAATATTGAAGTTATTTGGCGACCCAAAAATTATAATAAGATAGGTATGAAATACTATTCTCTGCATTCCTAGTCATCTCAAACATTACCAGCAAGAGGTATGGGAACTGGTTAAAAAATTTGATGCATTCAATCAATCATGTTCCTTTTTCTTTAAACTAAGATGCAAATTTATTGGATAATATATCTAAAATACTTCCATCTAAAGTATAATTCCCAACACTTTTTCTATAGAATTATTGTACAGACCCTCAATTCCTGACACTATAACCAATTGGAGGGTCTTTGAAGATGATCAACATATCATCAACTTCCTACATAACAAGGACACTTTCCAATTTTTAGCTATTGATGAAGAATAACATGATCAAGATCTAAATTGTCAAACTCCAGATCCTCTGGGACAATCAATTGAAGATAGAAGGACTCAAACAAATATTATCCCGAAGCCAGTTTTGAGGTTAGAGAAGCTATATGACTTAGAGGATAAATTTAAAAATGTCACAAATTATAAGTCAAATATCTCATATATACATTATGAGGTGATCAATTTGGGAACTAATGATAACACTCAGACTGTTAATATAGGTACAAATTGTTCCCTAGCTGAAAAACAATCCTTCATCAAATTATTCAATGAATACAAGGACATTTTTTCTTGGACGTATGATAAATTGAACACATTTGATACAAATATCATTCCACACATCATGCCAATGAATCCCAATGCCAATCCTTTTCAGAAAACGTTAAGGAAAATGCATCCTAATCTAGAACCTCTAGTGAAAGGAGAACTCAATAAACTGTTGGTTGCCAAGATCATTTTTCCTATCATACGTACTCAGTGGATTGAAAATTTACTACCTTTTAGGAAGAAAAACTAAGACATTAGATTATGTGTTGACTTTAGAAATTTAGACAGGGCCTCGGAGAGAGAAAATTATTGTGTACCTCCTATGGGATAAATTCTACAATGTGTTTCTGGCTCTAAGATACTATCTCTCCTCGATGGTTTCTCAAGATATAATCAGGTCCTAGTTTCCCATGATGACAAGTCAAATACTGCATTCAATATTAAGTGGGGAACTTATGCATACCAAAAGATGCCTTTTGGATTGATCAATGCAAGAGAAAATTTCTAGAGAGCCATGGATATGGCCTTCAAGGGACATAATGGAAAATATGTGGTAGTTTATCTTGATTATGTCACATTTGTTTCTAAATAAAAGAAGGACCATCTCTACCACTTAAGACATATTTTTAATAGACGGAGGAGGTATGGAATTTCTTTGAATCCAAATAAATCAATATTTGTTGTAAATGAAGGAAAGATCCTAGGAGTTGTGGTTTCCAAGGATGGAATAATGATATAAATTGAAATAACATAAGCTATTTCTAAGATTCATTTCCCCCACAACAAAAAATATATGCAATCTTTCCTTGGAAAAATAAATTTTGTAAGAAGGTTTATCCCTATTTTTTCCAAGATGATGAAGCCCTTGCAAGACATGATAGATAATAATGTTGAGTTCAAGTGAGGCCCTGAGCAAAAGGAATCCTTCACAAGGATTAGGGAAGAAATAACAAAAGCTCCAACTCTATTAAGTCTTTATTTAAAAAAAGACTTTATTTTATATACCTTTGCTTCTAATATAGCATTTGCATCTTTTATCACCTATAAGAATGATGAAGGGAATGAATTTCCCAATTTCATTCATGATTTCAGGGCTGGAAGGAGAAGAACTCAATTACCCTTAAACTGAAAAACAAGCTTATGCAATTTTCAACGCATTCAATCACTTTAGGCCATAATATCTTAAATCTAGAACCAAAGTAGTTGTACCCTATCCCACCATTAGAAATATATTAGTAAAAAAGGATTTGGGGGAGAAAAGAGATAATTGTATGACTTCTCCACAAGAGTATGACCTAGAAATTAAACCTGCTAAAATAGTGAAAGGTCAAGAACTTTTCAAACTTGCAGCAGAACCAAAAGAGAGACATAATATGATGATGAAAAGTTATATGAGGAAGGGGTTGTAATTTAGGACAAAATTCACTATATACCTGTCCACACAAACCCCTTACATTATGAACTGAGATATTACCTCACACATGGTATTTATCCTCAATACTTGGAGCCAAGGAAAATAAGATACCTCATGCTTAAATATACCCAATATCAGTTGGTCAATGGAATTATTTTAAGAAATAATTAATACCATGTCCTGCTAAGGTGATTAGAGAAAACTGAGGCTGAAAAGGTTTTGAAAGAACTTCATGATGGTCCTCCTAGAGAATATTTTGGGGGAGATAGTACAACCCACAATATTCTCAGGGTAGGATATTATTGACCTACTATGTTCTAATATGCACATGTTTATTCCAGGAGATGTGAAGAGTGCCATAAATAAGCTGGAAGAGAGAAGAAGCATGCATTTCCCCTGCAACTTGTTTCAGTTGATATTCCATTTCAACAATGGGGAATAGATATAATTGGAGAAATTAATACCAACTCATCCAAACTTCATAAATACATTCTAAATGCAATGTATTACTTTACATGTTGCACAGAAGAAATACCCCTCAAGGTGGTGAATCAAAACTAGGTGATCTCTTTCCTTGACTTGCATATAGTCACTAGATTCAGTGTTCATCAATATTTGGTATTTTATAACACTAAGTAATTTTATTCATTGAAATAACTAAGTATTCCATGGAAAATAATATTGAAATAAAATATGTTGCAAATTATTATCCCTAGGGGAATGGTCTAGTAGAGTTTACAAACAAATATCTAATTAGAATCCTTAAAACTACTATAACAGACCATTAGAGGAATTAACATTTGGCATTAAAAAATTCCCTCAAGGATGACAAAGTGACACCTAAGACAGACCTAGGGACAAGGATGATTTTAAGGATGGAAATTTATTTTAAAATGTAGAAACCTTGGCGAATATTACTAATCCTTCATATGTCAACTATAAATGTTTGGCGATATGTTTTTAATATTCAAATTTCTAAGTATTTTATATAGTTTTTATAATTTTTTGGCGATTTTTAAGGTAAAATCATTTTATCCTTTAGAATTTGGGCGAATCATTTTTAAAATAACGAATCTCGGTTTTGGAAAAACCATGGAAAATTAGCCCATGAGCGAAATTTAGCCCCTAAAATCATCCCTGCCTAGGGAACTCTCCTTTATTTTGGTATATGGGAAAGAAGCTATTTTACCTACACATATGTTCTTACCTTCCATGTGACTATCCCAATCTATTGAAAAGGAAATTTTCCCTATCATGCAACAAAGGTTAAATACTCTCCTCAAGTTATAATAAGAAAGGGAGAAATCCAAAAGAAAGCTAGATCAAAACCAGGAGCTCGTAAAATGTTGTTCTGATAAAAGTACTATTAGCAACAAGGATTTTCAGGTGGGAGACCTAGTTCTTAAGTAGGATAACATTAATGAAGTTAAAGGAAGGCGCACTAAATTTCAACAATTATGGCTTGGACCATTTCAAATCCATGAAAAAATGGGTTCTAGAACTTTCATACTTAAAACCTTGGAAGGAGAGGTTGAAGAACTCCTCGTCAATGGAAAAATCCTCAAGAAATATTTTCCATAATCACCTCAGGTGATGTAGTCCTATATATATTAGGTTTCCTTTTCTGAATGTTTTGTTTTCAAGTTTTTGGTTTATTTTCTAGATACCATTGTAAAATTTCTTTGGATGTCTTATATGTTCTAACCAGATTCCAAATTAGCAACTGTAATTTCCTCATGTTCAATTTTCCTTATTTGGATTATGTACTATAAGAAAGAGGACATTTGATACACAAAATAGAGTTAAATTTCCTATGAACATTTGTTTTAACGATGCTTAGGAATGAAAATATTTCTTATTGAATTTTTTGGATATATATTGTGTCAAGAGTGTTCGAAACATCCAACGTTTCAAGTGGACACTCCACCCATCGTTACAGACAAAAGAAACTGAAGATGAATTCGTATTTCAAGAAGTACAGGGGTATAAAATCCAAATTATGGAGCCTGGTGTTGGTTACTCGCTTCCCTTCTCAGGTTGTCTAAGTTATTGACCCAGGGTTCATGTCATTCGAGGTTCCAACAAAGCCTATAAAACTATTGGCCCTCCTGGTAAACCAGAAGGAAACACAACGCCCAGGAAGCGCTGTGCAGTATCACCCGATATAGATTTAAATGGGTGGCTATAAGACTTAGGTGTTTACAACCTAGGGCAGAGTAGGGGATAGGGGTTTCTTGATTAAGGTCAGATACCGTGAGTTGTAAGGGAAACTACTTACTCCTTGGATTCACATACGAATATCCCACAGTTTAATTTAAGCAAAGTATAAACAGATTCATAACAATGTATTAACTCATTCATTAATCTTAACCATCAATTGTTGAAA
>SNQJ01S0095994.1:0-31701 GCA_010110895.2 Picea sitchensis
CATTAACAACTGACCCATAATAATAGAAAAGTAAATCCTTAAAATTAAACATCTAATTTCTAATGATATTGATAATTATCACCCTTAATCTCCAAAGTGATGCTAAAAATTATGAAATGTATGATTAACAATCTAAGGAGTGGATGGGCTACTGCAATATTAAAGGCTGGTTATAAAATTAAATACCGAAGTGGTTATACCAAACTAACTTGGCATGAATGTTTTCACGTTAGTAAAGTTGTCCTCCTTTAAATAACAAGAATTGGTTGTACCACATTTATTATTGTAGGTAAGAAGTACTTAGTTTTTACATCATATTTTTTTAAACATACTTGAGCCCAATGACAAAATTTTATCCCTAACTTAGGACCAAGGGGATGATTTCCAACTAAGGAAGTTTGCATTTTTTTTTACTTTACTAATTTTCATTACTAGGTGTCTTATGGTCATTCCACCCCTTTTATTACCCTTGTTCAATTGGTCCTTTTCTTAAAAATTAGATTTTGATGATCAAGATTGGGAATAGTGTCCTCGCTAGGTGCTTTGAACTTTGGTCTTTAACTTAGGTTGATAGGTGTGCGTGGTTTTTATCCTCATTTTAAGAATTTTGCATGTGGGTTACCTTTTTGCATATTGTAGTAGTGAAACCAATATGGCTTCACCAATTTTAAATCTTACCATATTGTATTGTAGATTTTTGAGAGAGAGTCTATTTCTAATTTATTGAAATTGAGATCTAGAGTAATCATATTTTCTTGTGCCTTTCATTTAATGTTGAAGTATAATTGCTTATTTTTTTCTATTTTTGCACATTGAACAAATAAAGTTTTCTCTTACATCCTTTTTTTGTTGGCCAATGATTGTCTAAGAAATTGATTTACTCTTGCGCTTTCATACTTGGTGGAGTAGAATTGCTTTAATAACCAATCTACTCTCGCATCTTAATCTTGTGAAAATTATGTTGTTTTAGAACACGTCCTTTGCGCCATCAATTTAATTGAAAATTATATTGGCGTCCTGATGTGTATGGACAGTCATGGCTGTAGTCTCTTCCTGCATGTCGCCATGGTTTGACGTGTGAATTCTAGCAATTAAATGCTTGGCCTCTTGAAGATAATACATAGTTGACTACATGACTTCTTATCTTGCGTCATTATATGAATGATGAATGATTAAGTGGTTAGTTCACTTGCACAATGATTTTTATAATGATGCATGATTGGTTAAGTAATATTAATTATGTGTGTGCCTTAATTTAGTGGCATGTGATTGCTTTGCCATTCTTCCTTGCACCTCAGAATTAATTATAATTGTGTTGAACTCAGGTGATTGATTCACTCGTGCAATAAATTTAATTGTTGTTTAACCTCATTCCCTTTCTTAAGTTCACATGAGGATGTTTAGGGATTATTACTCTCGTAGGTAATGAATATTTAATGTTGATGTATGTTGATAATGATGATGGTTACCCGTGCACCATGTTTAATTGCGAGTTAGAATTGATGGTCCTTACAAGATGCGTGGAAGGTTAAGATTTGTACTGTATTGCATCATTTTTAATGGTAGAATGTAATGAAGCTGGGATGTTGTTAATTAATATGTTAATACATTGATGTGAGTGTCATGATCCATGGTGACGAGGTGTCGGCCATGTTTCGTATTGGATTGTTAATGCATCATTATTTTTTCGTTAATTTATGTGATTGATGTGCCAACGATGTTGTCGTTTATTATGATGTATAAATTTTCCTAACACAACCTTTAAAAAAAGAAAAAAAAGGGTTGTTTTTTACCTATGGCATGTCGTTTGGTTGTCATAATGGTGGGGTCGTTACATATGGTATCATTGCGGGTTTAACCCTATGAATATGGATATCCACGCCTTCCACTAAATTAGGACCTTGATTTATACTCAACACTAATTGAATTATTAACCTATTGTAGGGTTCGGCTCCACAAAGCATTATAAAACCCAAAATAATTTAATTTAAGGAATGCTAACCTAACATTTATTTTACTTCCTAATCAACATATAACCAAAACAAAATAATTTAATTTTATGAATGCTAACCTAAATATTTATTTCATTCCTAACAAAACATTTATAACAACAACAAATATATAAAATTTGTATTCTGAGTTTTAATATATAATAATAGCTTACAGACAAACTTATAACACTTCATATTCTTAAATATATAAAAAAATATCGTGAAATTAAAATACTGTCTCGTTAAACTTCCACTTACCTTGTTGATCTTTCCTGCTATTAAGCCTGCCTTTGGATATGACCAACTCTCACCTAAATCAGAGCTTCACTGCATGCTAGATAGCTTCCTAGTCATGGATATTCATATATGATGAGTCCTGCCCCTGCCCAAACTCCCAAAGAAACCGGCACCCCCATAATGATCCTTCAACTTAACTCAAACTCTAACCAAAGAATCCATGAAACCCTCCTACTAAAAACTCCTCCTTCCATAAGTCTCCTCCTTCATATCCTCCTTCACCTGACCCTTTCTCCTCTCGATCTCATTCATTTGTCTTATCTCGATTAATGTTTCATCCTACATTTAATGTCTTCTATCCCTCCATATAATGAATCCTTTAATTAAACAACAAATTTATTAACCCTCTTAAATTTAATAACCATGGCATTGGATGTAATAGGTAATTAATTAATTAATTCATCAAAATTATAACAATTAATTAATTAAATATTTAATTAATATCATTATACCAATCTTTTAGTTAATATGTTAGGAAAATTAATTACCTAATAAATTTTACTTAATAATCCCTAAGCATATTCAACTAGGGTTGTTACATACACCCACCTCTTTCAGAAAATTTCATCCCAAAGTTAAGGTATCTTTCATTATACAAAGGAAAAGAAACATGGTTCATGGCTTATCTATAACAATTAACCCATTATCGCTAGGGTATCAAGGAAACTCATACATACTAGTATGTACAGAAATGCATGTGTATATTCATATATACACATTTTTGTTCATCAAAACCCCACCACAAGACAAATCTCCCATACTTTCAACTATTTCTACTCATCCTTCCTCCCCTAACCTACTTTGCATCTCATTCCTATATCCTTCCTCTGCTAGACTATCTTGAGCATCAACTATATTGACCTAACTCCAAATATAATCCCTAATGCCAGGTTTTATTCCAAATCCAAGATTCCTTACAGTATCCGGATGTCATCCTCACACATCTGGGAGCTGAACTAACATCGCCCTCCATGACTTCTGTGTTTTGAGGATATACGTTGGGAAATGCCTCCACCCTCCTAATCATAACTAGTGTCCACACCCCATAATGGAATATACAAGGAAATCCATGTTGTCAGGGTTTCATCATTTATTCTATGGGCAGTGTCATCACCAAATCATGCACTAGTCCACATATCATAACAATGCATCCAAACTAATATAAATTCCAAATACAATAATCATACCATAATGTTTTCATTCAGTGGCTGTCATGATATCCACTTTCATCATCTTTATCCCTTGGCTATTTCATAGTCCATAACCTCGCAGATTAGTCCGTAACACAAACTCATACATTTCATGCATTATCATCATGTAATTGCATACTATCATCATTTCCAATTTGGTATCCCCTCAAGTATCGATAAATTAACATCAAAGTTTTCCAGCTTAGAAATAGATTCATATTATCCCCTATAATTCAATTTCCTTTGACACCCATTCATAAGATTATCATTTACCCAAAATAGATTGCATTATTTCCAACATCATCCAATAGCATTTAAACATTCATTAAATTCACATTCTCACAGCCATGTCGATCATATACATCATCATCATCAATAACATTTAAACATTCAGAAAATTTGCATTCACATAATAGATCGATTACATACATCATCATCAATAACATTTAATCATTCATAAAAGTTCATACATTTAAAGTTTATGTAATACTAATAGTTTCATTGTGACTAGAAAAACAAAGTATATAGGCCCTGTAATCCTCGCTGTCTAAGTCAAAAGGTGGTGCTGCATACACCCAACCTTCGAGAAAAAAAATTTCGAGGTGGTAAAAAGTGAGGATAGTCTCGTCAGAGGGGTGGTGGATCTGATGAGGATGGAACGGGACGGACGGAAGGAGCGGATGGATGGATGGAATGGATGGATGGAGGAGGAAGGAGGATGGACGGATGGATGGAATGGAGGAATGGAGGATGGAGGAATGGAGGATGAGGAGTGGAGCCGATGGACGATGAAAAGGATGGAAATGGATGGATGGACGGATGGAGCGGATGGACGGAGGAATGGATGGAATGGAATGGAAAGGAATGGAGGACGACAGGATGGATGGAGGAATGGAATGGATGGAGGAAGGATGGATGGAAGGAAGGATGGACAGGAGGATGGAGGAGGATGGATGGATGAAATGGATGGAGCCGACGGAATGGATGGAAGGAGGATGGATGGATGGATGGATGAATGGATGGAAGGAGGAAGGAATGGAGGAATGGAGGATGGAGGAAGGATGGATGGATGGATGGACGGAATGGATGGATGGAATGGAAGGATGGATGGATGGAAGGATGGATGACGCCAGGATGGATGACGCCTGGATGTATGATGGACGGATGGATGACGAAAGGATGGATGACGAAAGGATGGATGACGAAAGGATGGATGGATGGATGGACAGGATGGATGGATGGAAGGATGGATGGAAGGAATGGATGGATGGACAGTGGATGGAGGATGGAGCCCGGAAGGAATGGATGGATGGAATGGACGAATGGACAATGGATGGATGGAGGAAAATGGATGGATGGAAGGATGGAATGGATGGAAGGAATGGATGGATGGATGGAGGAAGGAATGGATGGAGAGGAAATGGAAATGGACCGGATGGAAATGGAAGAAATGGAAATGGACCGGATGGAACCCATCCTGTGATGGTGGGGTTCCACTTCAGCCCCTACCAGTTGTTGCCCCTTTAAAGTCTAGTTGATGGCTTCCAACGACCGCAGTATGAGAGCTTAGTTCTGCCATGGTGGTGGTGGCGCTCGGGTGGTTTTGGTGGTGCTTGCAATGACGCTCCCCCTGCCTCGATTCGAGTCCCACTCATCCTCAGATGCTTTTAACCTACATCAACCAAAGCTTCGCCGTATGCAGCTCATGGACGTTTATAAATTGGTGCTACTCAAACTAGAAATAGGGTTAGGCATAAGTTTTCCTTACTTGTCTATAAACATACATTACCCCTTTAGGGATTGGCTAGGTTAGGATTAGGATTAAGGGTCTAAGCTTGATTTCTTCACCCTAAAATATATATTGGTTCCTTGCCCCGTAGGGGCTATGCTACTCTACGCATACTACCCAATTCTCTTCCTTACCTACAAGATACCAGACATATGTACCATGCACGGGGAAATAAAATGCTAGAAATGGCATAATAATAAAGAAAATATCCAGTATAATCTTCACAATACACGTAAATGATATAATGAAAATAGCAATAGAAAATCACTTTGATTCGGAAAGAAATGTTCACAAGCCTCTTCGAGGGGGGAAATCTCTAGTAGAGCATATCTCTATTATAATAATTTTTCAAGACAAAACTTCTCATGTCCTTTACTCTTATTTATACTAAATGTGTCTATTACATAGCATCTAGAGGAAGATCCTGAGAGAGTTTTTGTAGTTTCCTATTAGGTCTTCTTACATCCGCCTTTATTCTATTTTATTGAAAGGTCTTATTAATATTGCCCTTTATTACATCCTAATACATAGGTAGATCAATGTATTGCTAGGACCTACATGTCTCCGCTCTCTAAAAAGCCTTGTACTCAAGGCTTGATATGTGGAAACCGCCAGAATGGTAGTTGGTTCCCAAGTGGCATATGTTGGAGCTGTACATATTTCCCCTTTACTAGCACTTCCTTGATGGTTCTCTAACGCAGCGCATCGCCTCCCACCGTCCAAAACTACCGGGTTGTAGCCAGATGGATCTTTCTTCAGCTAACTCTCGAAGGCTGGTTTGAATTTGGCACCTAGTCTAATCACCTTCTTCGCTACGAAACATGAAAAATGTGATGTAGCTCGATCGACCGGGAAGAGCTAATCGATATGCTTACTCTGTCCCACACCAGAACCTATAAGGGCCATAATATTTGGGTGCTAGCTTCTCGACACCGCCGCCTTGAGGGAGGTTTCTTTATATGGTTGCAAAATTTAAATACCCGACCTTTTCACAATTGACCTTCAAAGCCACCTTCGATCCGTTTCTTGTTGCTTCATTCTATTCTCGGCCATGACCACTCTCTTTAAGGGTACGAAGGATATCCTCTGACCGTAGTGTTTGGTCAACCGCCTAGACCTTCGGTACATGGTAGTGAGAGAGAACCTGATGGCTTCGTCCACACTACTTCAAAAGGAGTCATGTGAGTTGTTGTATGGTATGTGAAAGTGTTGTACCACCATTCGCTGAGGGGTAACCATTGAGCCCATCGGGTGTTGTTTTTCAGAGGCAAAGCACCCTAGACATATGTTTCCAACACTTGTTGACGACTTTCGCTTGACCATCTATCTGGTTCCTGATGATAAGCTGAGCTTAAGATGCACCAGGTGTCTTAGAAGCTAAAAATTTCTTACCAAAATTCTTTGTGCTGGGTCTCGATCTTAAACAATAGATTTTGGCATGCCACGAAGCTTGAAGACTCGATTCATGAAAATTTGAGCCACCGTGGATGCAGAATGGTGGTGAAGAGCACAAAAAATGAGCATACCTTGAAAGGCTATCCACCACCACCATTATGATCGATTTATTCCCCGATTTAAGTAAGCCTGGTATCAAAGTCCATAGAGATATCCTTCCAAATAGCAGGGGAATTGGAAGGGTTGGAGGGTGCCTGAGATTTGATCAAGCCCCTTATTGCATTGACATACTCACATTCAGCCACACAAACTTATCGATGTCTTGTTTCATACCATCCCAAAGAACTTTGACTGGCCATATGTTTTGTGAACCCCGAGTTCCGCTAGGGTGTAGCGCATGAAGTCAGAAAGTAATCGTGGGATTTGAGCTTTGGATTGTTTACTTAAATACAAGCGGCCTTTTGTATCGAAAGCTCATCCTGGAGCCAGGAGAATCCTAGGGGAGCCTGAGCCTTTTTTCTGCAGTTGCTGGATCAGAGGAACTTTTGGGGTCTTGAAGCCATTCCTGGTGCACAGCTTGCAGCCAATCGGGTACAATGGAAGGAAAGAGAAAATGGATCCTTCTGTCTTCATATTTCCAGGACAGTGCATCCGCCACGACATTGTCTTTTCCTTCTTGTAAAATGATCTCATAATCATATCCAAAGAGCTTAGTGACCATTTTGTTGCTCCTGGGAGGAAATGCGTTGTTCCAGAAAGTACTTGAGTCTTTGATGGTTGGTCCTAATTTGGAATTGTTGCCCCAAGAGATATGGATTAATTCAGCGGCATGCAGAATTGCCAACATTTGTTTTTCGTAAATTGGTTTGCCCAGATTCTTTTCAGACAGTTGTTTGCTAGTGAAGGCCAAAGTTCGACCTCTGCATAAGGACAGCGCCAGTTCCGTTCCTTGAGGAATCACATTCCAACACAAATGTTCCTTGTGGAAGTCAGGAAGGCCAGAAGTGGAGTGGTGCATATGGCCATATTCAATGTTTGAAAAGTTTGAGCAGCTGTTGGGGTCCAAGTGGAAAGAGTTCTTTTAGGAGAGTCGTGAGCGGTGCTGTAATCTTTCCATAGTTATTAACGAACTTCAGATAATACCCTGTGAGGCCTTAAAATCCACGCAAGCTTTTGAGAGTCTTTGGGTGCGGCCAGTCTTGCATAGTTTCAATCTTTTTGGGATCCACCATGACGCCATCCTTACCAACCAGATGACTGAATTATTCTACTTCGATGCACCAAAAGCACATTTGGACTGTTTCAGGAAAAGTTGGTGCTGAGAGAGTAGGCTGAGAACTCTGATCCACATGAGTAAGATGGCCTGTCCATGTCTTGTTATATATGAGGATATCATCAAAGAAAACTAAACAAAATGACGGAGAAAAAGGGTGGAAGACATGGTTCATGAGTCTCTGAAAGGTGGAGGGGGGGCTACACAAACCAAAGGGCATGACCAAAATCAGAGGCACTCTAAGGAGTGCGCGAAGGTTATCTTGGGAATGTCGGACTTTTTCATACATCCGGGTAGATAGCCCAGAGAAGATCATGTTTGGTGAAGAATTGGGTGCCACTAATTCATCCAGGAGGTCAATAATGAAAATGTTAAATTTGGTCTTTGATGGTTAGTTTGTTGAGAGCACTTTAAGTTAGGACACATCTTCCAAGAACCTTCTTTCTTCAAGACCATGACTTAATTCGAGAGGAGTAAGTGGTCTGTATTAGACTAATGACTTTAAGAAGGAGTTCCTGACCATTTCTTTTCAATTTCATTCTTTTGTGCAAAGGGGTAGCTGACATGGATTTTATATTGGGGGAAGGCTTCCCGGGACAACGGAATGGAACGGACTATGGACACCAAGGAAGAAGGAGCTCCTTATGTGGAAAATACTATTGATGTTTAGAAAAAAGAGGGCTTCTGGAGGTCTTGGGGCATGGGTGTGGGATCTCAAGTGGCTTGTATGTATGGAGTTGGGCTATGACACCGAATGACCTTTTTTGAGCAATTTTTCCATGTGGTGAGAATCGGTGATTTGGGAGAACCCGCAGATGCCTCTTGAAATTTGCGTTTCAGGCCTCCTTGGTCGAATTGCGGTTAAGTTCTGAAAATCCATCAGAATGGGGACCCAAGGTTCTAGCCATTCGACATCTAACACACGTTAAAACTACCATGTCAATAGCAAACATAAGGAATTTTAGGTTGTGAAGTCACCTATTTGGAGACACACACATTTCTGGTTTTTCAGCGTCTAACACACATTTCAGGAACCACCATTGGCAATCATGATTTGGAAACGGCTGATGATGGATGTAGCAATGGGTTTCTGGGCAATGCAAAATGATGAATAAAATTGTGGTGTTGCCACTATCAAACTAAGATGGATGACCTTCAGGTTTTCTGATGTAACCGGGATTAGCTTTATACTAAAGGAAGCCGATGAGAGCATTGAGGAAATGATTGGTTCAATTTCTGGAGGGTCGAGGGAGGGTTTATTTCAGTGGATTTCCGTGACTCGCATAGGGGAGTTAATATCTTCTTCCCCGGAATATCTCATAGATGGCCATAAAGAGATTTTGTTCTTTTGCATTTGTGGTCTGTATTTTTCATCACAATTATAACATAGGCCTTTTGAGTTGGCATTCATCCATTTCCAGCCCGTCAATTTTGGATTTTTAGTGGGCCGAGGGAGAGTGGGGTTGGACTGCTTTAGGGCTGGATAAAGGGAAGGCTTACTGGCTTTGAAAGGAACACTTGTTGTGCTTTGGTTTTTTGCAGCCTCCACCAAGTCGTAGGGCTCCAGCCACGAGATGATGGGCCCGACTTCCTCCTCCTTGGAGGCGACCGGATAAAGCACTCGAAGAAAGACAAGTCATGCTCTTTTGTTCAAAAAGCCAGTTCAAATGTACTATGAATTCCGGGACTATACCGATTGCTTCAATTTTGTCAAATGGCCCAAAATGGTTGGTGTCGGGCACAAGCTGCTCATAAAGCCTGCCAGAACATATCGGGTCCAAGCAATATACCCTTTTGAGAAGTTTTTCTCCATTTCCGCACTACTGCCAGCTGCTCTTGATCTGTTAATGGAGAACACCACCGAGTTTGGCCAATTCTTCTGTAATGTTGTAGAGAGAAATTATGTTCCATTTGTGTGACTCCAACCAGTTAGTCCGAAAGCCATCAAATTTGGTTACATCCACCACTAAGGCGTATGTCCCTTTGAAAGTGATGGGGTTGAAAGGAATGGGAAGAAGTTTCACCTTCACTTTTATGTGCCTTAGGAAAAGAGTCATCGGTGGAGAGCTAGAGTTTGGTGCAGAGTGATGCAAAGACAGATTCAAGCCGAGTGGTAAGTTCTTGTTTGACTTCCACTATCATGCGACTGTGATGTATTAGCATTTACATGGGATGCATTCATGGAGGCATCAATGGAGGCAATAGTAGGCACTGAGTTGTTGCACTTCTTGTTGGGTTTCAAGTAAACCGGATTACAGGTTGGAAGTTTAGACTCTAGTTCTGGTTATGGGTATGGGCCATGATGATGGGGTGAACTGAAAAGGGAGCGCAAGTGGGTCAAGTAAATTTTCATAAAAATGATAGGGATGAAAGTGATCAGAGAGAAGAGATGAATCCACGGAATAAGTCTTAAATAATGGTGAAAAATTTCCAAACTTTGGTTTGAAGAATGTTACAGTGATCAAATCCCCAAATCCTGAATCCAGAGTATTTACTAAGCAACCTGAATACATATGCATGTCAATAGATCTCACCAGTTTAAATTTGTTTATGTTGTTGTTTATGTTCCCCAGTGGTTAGGTATTCAAGGGTTCACAGACAAGGGTTTTCCCTATAACATAGGGAAAACCCTTATCTATAGCTCTCTGATATACATAAGGGGTCCAACAATAGTACTCGCCCAATATCTCAAGGCACTAACTAAGGAGGATATCCGCACTTAGCCCTACTACCCAACCCTACCTGTGTAGCTGTAGAGTATCTTCCCGAGTGTTGTTCTCGCGATTACTTATAGCAAAGGCGGTGGTAAATAGGTTTATCTAAGAGGGCTTCAAGAAATCTAGGCCGATCCGCATTAATGTGTTAATCACGCGCTACCACTGGCGGCACCAATAAGGGTTACAAGGTTGGCCAACAAACGGGCGCTTTTAAGAACCACTTCAGATTTCCTCGTGATATGAATCCCTCAACCATGGGGTTTATGTGCTACAGACCATAGATCTTTGTGGCTTAAAGATGTTGGAATATCGCCTCTACCCTCAAAAAATAATACCCACAATTCTCGCCATGAGTGCTCCGATACCACTTGCAAGATACCGTGACATATAAAATATGCAGAATGTAAATAAAATGCTAGAAATGGCGTATAACAAGAAAATATCTAGGCATAATATTCACAATACACATAAATGATTTATGAAATAGCAATAGAAAAGCATTTCGATTCAGAAAGCAATGTTCAAAAGCCTCTTCAATGGGGCAACCTCCAAATGAGTAAAGACTGCTACAATAATCTCCAAGTTAGGTTTTTCATAATTCTAATCTCTTTCTATACTAAGCAATGTGTCTATTATGAGAGAAGCATCTAGAGGAAGATCCTTCTAGAAGCACCTTCATTAGGTCTCTTTACATCCACCTTATTCTATTTTATTTAAAGGTCTTATTAATATTGACTTTATTACATCCTAATACATTGATCTACATATGTGCAAGTTAGGACCTTAACATACTTAGGTGTGTATGTCAGCTTCCCTTCCGCTTTGTCCTAGTCTAAGTCCTTTTAACTTTACGCCTAAACATCCTCCTCGACAAGCCTGACTTGTGAGCTTTTCCTTGGCACCTAGGGTTGGTGTTGTTGAGTGTTGCATTGAGATTTGCTGACTTTGACTGCGGAATGGAGTGGAGTGGACTGGCTGGCCTCGAAGGAGTTGTCCATTAGCCCTCGTGAGCCCCGACGCTGGGGCAATCGTGAGTTTATACTTTGGGATGTTTCAAGATCGCAAGAATGCTAAATGTTTCTTACCTTGATTTCCAAAGTGTAATTTCTCCACTAATTATGATTCAACTTGGTTAGTCGCTCCAGATCAATAGGGTCATGTAATAAGCCGCTTATCTTAACTCACACTGTGATTCTCTCCACAATAATACCACTCTAATCCTTTTACAAAGGTTACCTTCATTAATCTAAATAAGTATAAGAATTTATTTGTAAAGACTTATGAGGGTGCGTTGGTGTTATTTCTCTTCTTAAGGCGCATCGCTTTTTGGGTGGTCTTGGGTTCAAAACCCATTGACCTCTAACGCTTTTAGTTAATCTTAATGTAGTTTACTTTACGCTAAATATACAATTAATTTAAAAAATAATTTAAATATATATATATGTATATATGGTATATATATATATATATATATATATATATATATATATATATATATATATATATATATATATATATATATATATATATATATATATATATATATATAATTAAAATTAATGGTATCAACCCACTATTATTTTTATAATATTAACTTAATCATCAGGTTTTACCAATAAACCATTAAAGAAAATTAACTAGCTTAATTACTTAGATTAGCCCTATCATATTTTTTTATATTTTTATATTTTTATTTAATTTTTGAAAAAAAACTCTCGATACTTTATTCAATTAGTATTAATAATAACCCCTTTATATATATATATATAATTGTGGTTATTATATATATTTTCTTTTTACAAAATAGTATTACTATTCAAAATAAAATAATAAAATCATATTGAATAATATTGTTATTAACTAATTTGAGCATTTATAAAAATAAAACATTTTTGAAATTAAAATATATGCAAAATATATGTAATGTGCATTGAATATCTTGATGAGAAACGAGGCATTTATTGAAAGAACTTCCACACTGGAGACCCTGCTGGCAGCCTTTAAGGTTGGTCTCCTCGCATGAGGCTCACGTGTCCAACCTCAACTCTCGATACCTAAACCCTAAACTTTCACCAATTCATCTAGTGTTTTCTCTTAGGCGGCTTGTTTTTCTTTTCATCCTAACTGTGGCCACCTGCACTTCCTTCGTTGGTTCCTCTCTTGCCCGTGGTTGTGTTTGCAGTGCTCGCTCTCGGAAAAAACCTTTCTTCACGGTCCTTGGATGTGTTTGCTAGTGTTCGGGCCGTGGCTGGGCTATGGCCTTCCTTTTGATTCTGGTGATGAAGGCACATAAATTGAAAGGTTACAGGCATCTCTCTGTTGTTGGACTCAGTTTTCAAGGTCTCTGCTATAGCTGCATCTTATATATTTTGCGGGTTTATTATGTCCAGGGATTTTACATCATCTCTTATGGATTGGGAATTTATATATTCACTTTGCTGATAGGATTTTTGTCTCAAGTGGATCTTGAATTGGAACGGATGGACGGGCCTTCTTTGTCAACGAAGGGTTCAGATGAGTTCAAGACCTTCATTCGCAGAGGGCTTTGTGAATTTAAATTCCGCTCTTCACATTCCTGTGTCGCTTTTCTTTTGTATTCAGTCGGGCGCTTATTCCATATGTATGGAATTTGTGTTGAGAGCATATGGATTTATTCTTATTGGCTTGGTTTGGTGCTTGTCCGCTATTTTCATATTTTTGAATTATTAATTAAGAAAAATTATCTCTCAAGTAGGCAACTCGGCCTCAACAAGTATTTCTTCCCGCCATGGTTCAAATCGTGACTCAAGACTCAACTTTGATCAGTTGTTGACCGATGGCTCCATCTATCCGTTTGGCGCCAGGCGCCTTCCTGTGACTCCATTTCCATGATAATGGAATCTGGATTGTGCTAGTTTTGGCTTCATATGTATCCATATATATATATATATATATATATATATATATATATATATGGTACTTTTCTTTTTTTCTTTCTATATATCGTAATTAATAAATGTTGGCTTGTTTTCTTTTATATATGTTTCCAAGCGAGATGGAGGAGGAGGAAATGCTCAATCCACCTAAGGTCTTTCGAAAATTTCTTGCACAGAGGAAAGCAGAATAGCCCCGCTTACCTAAAATAAAGTAGCAAGTGTTCTCCACGCCTGAGATTTTCAGTTCTGAAGATACCGTATGGGTGGCGAGTGAAGAGATGGTGGAGGACTCGACATCCTTACAACATGTTTATTGCAACGTGATGGAATTGTCAATTGAAATCTATTCAAAAGACATATCAGATGAGACACTGGATTCACCACCGCAAACAATTATCATCAGTAACCAGAACCCAAGTGCATTGATAATTTTGGCACATGAATATCCTTCAAAATTGATTCCAGATGAGACACTGGGTTCAATACTTCAAAGTTACCACCAAGAATCCAAACCCCAAATCCATTGATGAATTCTAAAGACTTCAATTTGCTTATTGAACGGTGACTTGATCAATCCTCAAGCAAGAATTCAGATGTCTCTTTATTTCAAGTCATGAAAATCATATCTAACAAGCAGGAATTACTGTAATTAATAAAGTTTCTTTTTTTTTTTTTTTTTTTTTTTTTTTTTTTTTTATTTACTATTTATTATTTATTGTAGGCCTAGTATGAATGATTTCATAGGAAAGGTTTTCTTTCCTTATGCACGGAGCTGACCCAATCATCGATCGATACTTTAACTTATGCGCTTGTCCCATTCAATGTGTTGAGCTAACAACCAACACTCCCCAAATCTCCACTATGAGTGACAAGCCAATCCCTTCAGTTGTTTTATGTGAATAATGGACTTGAACCGAGGAAGTGTCTGAGTAAGTGTAACTGTACATAATTAATACTCCTGTCCCTCATTCATATTAAAGACTCGACTATTGAAAGGGGGATACCTGGACTGCAGTCAGTCATTGTCCTGAGGAGGTAGGGAAAAGTTGATGCTGTCATGCTAAAGAACGATTTGGATAAATGAGGATTATGTAGGATCGTTGTTGCAATCCATTTTCATTGTATTACTGTTCTTGAAGTTTCTTTGTATCATTTGGTTCATGCATAGAGCTTTATGCATTTTTTTTATTTAATTATATGATATATATATATATATATATATTTACTTTGTTTTAAAAATCAGGTTTAATGGTAGTTATGGAGCTTAGAAATGATCTTGGCCTTGCCATTTTATATCTTACTATGGGTATGGGTAGGTAGTAGGCCCTTGGCTCCATATTTTGAATCGCGGCTTTGATAATATGTGTAGAGTTTGGCCCACAAAGCCTATAAAACCTGTACATAACTTAATTTAAGGAATGCTAACCTAACATTTATTTTACTTCCTAATCAACATATAACCAAAACCAACATATATAAAATTTGTTGAGCTGAACATAATAGCTTAAGGACAACCTTATAAAACTTCATATTCCTTAAATGCATAAACAAATAAGTAAATTAAAATACCTTGGTCCGATGCTAAACCTCTTCTATTCAGAGTTATCCCTCACGCTTCTTGCCCATTGATGTGCCGATCAACTCTACTTCAAACTCAAGCTCTCCCTCGGGCCGCTAGGACACCTCTATAGCTCCTGTGATACCATGGATATCCTAACCCCATGCCTGTGTAAAACCCCAGCAAAACCTATGCCCCCAGAATGATCCTTCCTCGACTACAAAACTTCAAACTCTCAACCAAAGAACGCAAGAGAATTTCTCCCAATAAAATCCTCCTTCCGTAGTTAAGCCCAATCCTCATATCCTCTCTCACCAACCCTTTTCCTTTCGCTATCCTTACATCTTTATTGTTCATCCATTATTGAATGCTTCCTATCCTTACATTTGAATCGTTCCTTATCCTCCAGATAATTTAATCCTTTAATTAAACAATTAAATTTTTTAACACTCTTAAATTTAATACTAACCATGTCATTTGATGTAATAGGTAATTAATTAATTAATTAATTAATCAAAATTATAACAATTAATTAATTAATAAATATTTAATTAATATCATTATACCAATCTTTGTTTAGTTAATAACATGTTAGAAAAATTAATTACCTAATAAATTTTTACTTAATAATCCATAAGCATATATTCAACTAGGGTTGTTACACCTATCATTGTGGTAATCACAGTTAGAGGACGTTGTAGATATTCGCAAAATGGTGCTAAGGGAGGAGGCGCGATGCTTCCATGCACACTCATGCTAGAGGGGTCCAACCACCAAGGATAAGAACAAGTCTTGAGCATGAGAGGATTTCTGTGTAGGATGCATTGGGTCTAACAAGGTCCTTCTGGCGAAATGTCAAAGGCCTTGACTAGTTGTCTTTGCTGGGATAAGTCTAGGGCGCTTGTACCTGTAAGGGTCTACAGCCTGACCCAGCCAATAATGGTAGCTTTCATGGAAAACTCGAGATGGTTAATTTCCCAAGTCCATGAGTACCATGGATGACTCAATCGTCGAGGCATAGCTAGAGAGCCAGGCAATGTGATTCACGCTTCGTGATTTCAGTCTCGAGCACAAAGGTCCACATATGCGGTCTTCAGCTAAAGGGGAGAGCTCTTATATGGAGGAAGACACTCCTACCTCAACTAATCATGGTCATTGAAGCTATGTTAGGGAAACAGTTCGAGGAACGATGTCGAGAGAAGTAATTTGTCAGAGGAATTCATTGAGCTCCAACTCGATGAGTTCAATGTCTTGCGACATGGTGATCATATGGTGTAGGATTATGAGACTAGATCTATGGATCTACTTTAGTATGCCCCACATCGAAACAAAAAGAAGTTAGAGATCAACAAGTTTGTTACCATAATTGAATCCAACTTTTGTGCGAAGGTGAGGATCTAAATGGCTCAGACGTTGCACGATGCAGTCCAGTAGGCCTCTTAGATAAGGAAGATTTGCCCGCGGGAGTCTGGGTAGGACTCCTACAAGACCGTCTCGACTGACAACATCCAGTGTGTAGTAGCGTCAAATGTCTTCCAGACTAGACCTCTTAGTATCAAGATACATTTCTACGACCCTTGTTCACGACACCTTAATGATAGGTTCCTCTGCAAAGGGCTCTCTACACAGGACCACCGCATCCACAACAACACCGCTAGCAATTGTCTTTTATGCTTGTCAGCATAACATACCTTGATCTTAGGCTGGTGGGCAAAAAAATTCTATTCTGGGGCCAGGAGTACTGGACCAAAGGTGGGAAATGGACATGTGGAGAGTCACCTTACCAGCAAGACTGTCTGGTTGAAAGGACGAGAGTGACTGAGTTAACAAGACACACTCCCATGGTAGAGATGGGCAAGGGCCATAAGATTCATGACCATGGTAAATAACTACTAGGAGAAGCACCATTCCACTGTGCTCGAGGCCTCAGGTGCCATTACCAAATGAAATTTCATTATTTGTTAGACCTTGGTTCTACGGAGAGCTCTAATTCTAGTACCCCATTGAAGGGATTTGGGTAAGGTCTTTGACAAAACAAGTTTAGATTCATCGATGTGGCTTCAGGTACCAACCATATTGTTGGAGGAAGGGGTATGAATTGCCTCTTTAGCCAGGGGATAGTGTAATGAAGTCTGATCTACGTCACAATCTTAAGATCTTATAATGAAATGATCAATATGGACTGGTGGAATCACATGATGTGATACTCAATGATAAGATGAGGCGGTTAATTTGGATCGATGATGAAGGACAAAGAAGTGTGATTATAGGAATAAAACAGGGAGTATCCACGAGGTTCATTTCTTCCCTATAGTTACAAGAGAGCACAAACAAGGATGTAAGTTATATGCATACTTAGCACTGAACTCCAAGGGCATGGTAGAAGGATTAGACTAACTTATGGTAGTACGATATTTTGTGGACATGATTCCTAGAAGAGTTACAAGGTGTGTCGCCCGAAGCCAAGATGGAATTTACCATCGACCTAAAACCTCAAACTGAACCGATGGAAAGAGAGACTTATCGGATGTTGACCCCTGACTTACTAGAGTCAAAAGTGAAACTAAAGGAGTTGTTGAAACTAGGACCTATATGTCCAAGTGTATCGCCTTGGAGTTGTCTTGTTAATTTCATACAAGAGAAGGATGTAGCATGGAAACTCTTCTTGATTACCTTCGAGTATTCCTTGATGACATTTTGATATTTTATTCGATGATAGAAGACCAAGAATAAATTTTACACTTGGTACTACAGTGTTGCAAGAGAATAAATTATGGGAAGCGATCGCAAAGCTATCGAGGATTCATTGCTTAGAGCATGTTATCTCCAGCGAAGGCATCGTTGTCGATCCAACAAAGGTAGAGGATATTGTGGAGTGGCCTACAGTGATGAATGTCCCAAATGTGTGTAGATTCATGGTTTTAGTGGGATATTATCGATGATTCATCGAGGGTTTCTTGAAGATATCAAATCCGATTACATAATTGCAAGCGAAGAAAAAGTCATTTGTGTGGATTGAGAAATGTACATAAGCATTTCAAAGGCTCAAGGAGCTCTTAACAACAACGCTAACACTAAAATTACCTGGCATGTATGAGGGATTCTTGGTATGCACTGACACATCCAGGTAAGGATGAGACGAAGTCTTGAGGCAAGGCATTTGAGTGATCACTTACATCTCGAGGATGTTAAGGAAGCTTGATGAGAACTATGCGACACATGATTTGGAGTTGTTAGACATTGTGTATGCCCTGATAATGTGGATACACTACCTGATAGGATGAAAATTCGAACTAAAAATGGACCACTATGGTTTACAACACCTTTTTTTTTAACACAAAATAGCTTGAACGTGCGGCAAAGGGATTGGGAAAAACTTCTTATCAAGTACGATTTTGAGGTTTCCTACTAAAAGGGAACAATGAACATAGTAGAAGACATGTTCAGTCAAAGACCACGCATATTTTCAAGTGATACCTGTTCAAATGAATCTAGGTAAAAGTATTCTAACTACAACGCAATGTCGACTAGTATAAAGAGGGTAAGGAATGTTTTTCTTTTAGGAAAGACACCATAATGGTACAAAAATTGAGGGATATATTGTGGAAAATGACGTATCCTTGTGATCTAACAGTCGAATTTACTTACATACCAACGATGAATTGAGAAGTTTGATCTTATGCGAAGCTCATAGAGAAATGTACGTGGCTCATCTAAGAGTCAAGAAGATGAGGACTGACCTTAAGCCCTTATTATTTTAGAAAGGATAAAGGAATACATCATCAACTATGTGGTGAGATGTCTAGAATGTCGAAAGGTGAAGGTTGAACATAGACATTCAACAGGATTGCTACGACCACATTCTATTCCAGAATCAACATGGGAGGTCATTTTGACAAACTTCAGTGTTGAATTGTTGATGAAGGCAAGGAGGCATGACCTAATAGTCGTGACAGTTGACACTCTAATGAAGAGTTCACATTTTTTCCCTATGTGTATGACACATCAGGTGGAAAGTATAACTAGAGTTTATATCAACAATTTGTTTAGACTTCTAGATGTACCAAAGGAATCATATCCAATAAGGGATTTAGTTTTTGCAAGATTATTTTGGATGCATTTCCCAAGAGGCCTTGCGAATACCATTCAACTTTAGTAGAACATGTCCTTGAGATAAATGGGTTGACCGAAGGAAGAAACCAATTTGAGAAGGTTGTGTTGCGTATGTGTGTTGAACCAACAAAAATGTTGGGAATAGTTTTGGCCACTGGACGAGTTTGCATGTAACAACAACCATCAAAGAACCATTAAGATGATGCCCTTTAAGTTTCTTTATGGGCGACCGTGTGAGACACCTTTGATTTGGGATCGACTCGAGCATGGTGTCCTGGTAGGACTAGAAGAGATCCAATAATTTAAAGAATAATTACAAACGATGCGAAAGGGATGGAAGAAGCGCAGGATCAACATAAGGGTTTGTTGATGCACATCACATCGATCATAATTATGAAGGTCATAACATCTAGTCGTGCCTCATTCTTTGAGGCATTGCAAGATGTTTATCTTGTGTCCATGTGTGACTTTAGGTCGGTGATCCTATGCATGATATTGACTAATTTATTGGCAGATGTTGGGTGAGGGTGCGCTCACGGAGGATCTAATCCACTTTTTGGACCGTCGCATTCGACAACTACAACATCGAACTATCGACCAGTTCAAGGTCCAGTAGAACAATTATAGTCCACACTCTGCTACCTGGGGGGACACATATGATATTCATCATTAGTTTCCCTTTGTTGATAACTAGACATTTAGATATTGTCAGATACTTTATTTTTTCATTTGTATACTATAAAACTTCAGGACGAAGTTTAAAACAAGAGGGGGTGTATGTAACATCTCGTTATTACATGCACCCAATGTGACTTATTATTATGGACACTTGTGTGCAAGTGATCCGATTAACTATATGATTGACTAATTCGATTATGGAGCATGATGATGTTTGTGAATTTGATGATACATTATTTTATGGTATTTATATCAGCAGGTGCTATTGACTAGATTTCCTGAGTGTGTAAGACTCTTGATGTTTGAGGATGCCGATGGAATCGATGGATATCCTTGGACTCCGGATCGATTCAGGGAGCATATGGATAAGGTTTGAATGTTTTTATATTACATATGTGACATATGACTAGATATTATGATGTTGATTGTTATCGCTAACACGTTTCATTGATGGATGCAGGCTGATGATATCTTACTAAATAGACTCACATTAGGAGTAAAGGGGTCACGCATGATAACTAGAGATATTAAGAGAGAGGTGTGGTAACAACCCTACCACAACCTACTAGCACTCCTGACTTGGCCTGAACTGTAGGTTAACGATTACCTAGTTCGAGATATCGACGATGTCGTGAGGACAGACTCTGACAGTCGGTCACCATGATTCTAAGGGGTGTGCAAAAAGGGAGGGTTCTTATTCCTTAGAGGCCCTTAGTCTCCGACAAGGTCACTTGACGAAGTATTGACTCCAGGGGTTTGACATCTACCAAAATCAGTCAAAAGGTGAGTGACACCCTTGGAGCACACAGTGCATCTTGAAGGGCACGTCGCGCAAATAAAACCGGAATGCAAGTGAGTGGCAACCTTGGAGCACGTAGTGTGTCTTGAAGGGCATGTCATTATTTTAAATCTCGTGAGTTAATAAACATATTACCTAGAAAACTATGCCTCCTTAGGACCTCGTCGGCCTTAAAATGAATGATGGTATGAGTAAAGTTTAATAACTAATTTTTTTCCCTTAAAAACTGTCTCCTAGCCTAGTGAATTTAGAGCCTAGGTCTAAGTAGAACATTGAACAAAAAATAAAAACTAAATGGACATGTAAGAAGAAGAAGGTAAATAAATTCAAACATTAATAATTAAAATGAAATTTTAATGAAGGATTAAATTATTAAAAGGGTAAATTGTTGTTTATGTCTAAAGTTTCTAATTCTAAACTTATATAAAAAGGGGAACTTAAAGAAAAGGGGAAACTTAAAGAAAAGGGGAATGTCTAACTTTGTAGGGAATCTAGCCTTTGGAACATTCTTATAGTGAACTCAACTAGGATTTAAGTAAGGCGTTAGTCATTTAAGAAATGTAAGGCAATAAAGAGACATCGATGAGCGCTTTTAGGAATGCTTTTAGGTGGGTGAGGGAAATAGGAAAAATTGAATTAATTAATTAAGTAATTTCTAGTGCAACTAAGGGATTGGGTGACATGTGTACGGGGGAGGTTTATCCTAATTATATTTAAGAAAAAAAATCTAATGAGGGTTTGGGAAACTAATCACTAAGAAAACTCTAAAAAAAGGATGGCGGTGGAGGAATATACATCATGCCTAGTGGGAGTAAGGTTACACTGCCGATATTTTGCTTGACTGATTTTCCTTGTGGGAGTTGGGATGCCCAACTCAATTAGAGAATGGTAGCTAGACCTTGCGAGGTGAGATCTGTGTGGCCCCTTTGTGGATCTGGGGGCTCAAGGGGAAGAAGAGTACCCTTAGCGTTGGCTTGGAGGTATCAACGAGGTCTCAACGGTTAGTAAGTGAGAGCGAGGAGAATCGCTAGAAGTCGAAGAACGTCCCCGAGCTTAGCATCATTGGTAACAATACTTTTTTTAAGAATTCAGTTGTGATAAGATTTGAATGCACATGCTTAGTTAATTTTATTTTCTCCATAGTTGTATTAGAATTTAGGATGTCAAATTGTAAGATTCTTTGATGACGGAGTGCCATAGTAGGTATATTTATTTAGTGAGATTAGAGTAAGAAAGGAAAAAAAAAATTCTCTTTTCCACTATCTTCCGTCTACACAATTTTTTAGGCTCCAATGCTTGGGTCTTTATTAAATGAAGATATCTAGAGGTTTCAATGTTTAATGAAGGGTGGAAGTTAGTGAATTATTATTACCAATTTCGACCCTCGTGGTTGCTGCCTTGGGTTGCTTCTCAACTTAATTTCCTTCAATGTCTGGTGTTTTTACTGTTTTTTTGGCTGCTCTTCCACCTCGGGTGTCACATCCCCAAAAATAAAATATTTATTGAAATTTAAAGTTGCTAGAAATTTATTCTGTTTTTAGTAAATTCGAATTTGGAAAATTTTTGCCATTTATGGAAATTTCGAATTTTGAATTTGAAATTTGTAATTAATTATTATGATTGTTGGGCAGAGATCTAATTTAACTCAACTAACTATTTGACTATGACACTTGTATAAAAATAGAATAATTATATTAATTGCAGGAGGACAAATGGAACAACCATGTTAAAATTAGCTGACCATAACTCCATGAGTTGGGAACATGTTGGAACTACCTCTGGGATGATTATTACAAGTGGAAAATCAGAGATTTGGCCATTGAAAGCCCCTGAAAATCAGGGATTTAGAAAGCTGTGAAAATTCCCAAGGGAGGGAAAAATACCTGAGCAAAATTGATAAATAGCATATGTGAGGAGGCAGGATGCTGCCAAGTATGCTGGGGAAAATATTTTGAGTTCTCTTGCTATTATGAACACTACGGATTGAGTGTGAGGCAAGAGGAGTCTATTGGAATGAAAATATATTTACTGAGGAGGAGATTCCAAGTTTTCCCTCATGGATTCCTGGTCAGGCTAGGGGGTGAATCAGGCAAGTGTTTTGACTGCCTTGTTCTACAATTGGGAGGAACGTGGTTGTTCCCTTTGTCTTCCCGCAAGTTGGTTTAGATATGTTGCTATATTCCTCTATGTATGAATGATCTTATATATGATGCAATGTAATTGTTAAATCTGAACTGAAATGCTTTCCATTTTTTTGTTTAAATGATCGTATATCTGATGCAGTGTATTTGTTAAATCTGAATTGAAATTATGTTCCATATCTTTGAATTATTTAGGCACAGTTGTAATGCACCTATTTAACTCGGTATGGATACAATAAACTGGGCAAAATCTGTTCAAGGATAATCGAAAGTAAATTATATGGTTAAATTCTTGAATAGTCCCTTTATAAACTAGGTTATTACCACGGAGGCAGTTGTAGGGTAATTACCAGTATTTTGAAACTCCAGTGTACATAATTTATCTATTGTAAATGGAATTGAAATTGAGAACTTTACATAGGGTATTTATACTTCGAAACAAAATCATGCACCAAGTTACGATAATGATTGGGGTTTGTTTGGGTACCTAATAGTCCAAAAAACAAATAAAAGCCAAGTATGACAGGAATCACAATCAATATTTCTTATCTATATATATATATATATATATATATATATATATATATATATATATATATATATATGCCTAAATATTACGATTGGAAATGGACAGAATTACTAGTAAAGAAGTTGTAAGTGATTTCCTGCCAATATGTCTGCAAATTTTTCCTTTTAGAGCTTAATCCCAACAGTGTTCACATACAACTGGAAGATAGATAGATATTCAATCTATATATATATATATATATATATATTCGATGTCGTAGGGAGTTCTGGTATAATGCTTACGTGGGATGAAGGGTTAGTTACAGAAGTATAATGCTTCGTAAGGATAAGGGTTCGAAGACGTTTATTTAGGACCTTTACCGATAAAATAACTTATACATTTGTTTAATGGCATAAACTGTAGAAAACAAAATGGTGTGAAAAAACATAGGTCAATCGGGTTTCAACGATTACACAAACCAAACACAAAAGACAAAGACCACGTTGTATGCTGAATCGCGAAATGTGAAAAGATTGTGGGCCAGCGTTTCAGGGTTTCGGGGTTCAGGATTTTGGGGTTTACGAACACCTGACGCACAAAAAAAAAAAAATAAGGAATGCCGAATCGTGAAATGTGAAAAGATTGTGGCCCAGCGTTTTTGGGGTTTCAAGGTTCAGGATTTCAGATTTTAATAGAGCAAAGGAACTCCATGTATATGTAACAAGCAAGTCTCGAATGCCGAAATATCAACCTTGCAATTAAAAGCACAATTAAATGTGCAGAACTGATTACTTTGACAAACTCAGACTCTATTCTTCCTTTTCATTTCTCTGTATAGATTCCCTTAGATGATGATAATGATCTAAGAAATGTTGATGTATAAACATGAACGACAATGACTGAGTACTCGTATATTTCGGTAATAAGCTATGCAAAGCAATAACATCACTAAAGTATCAATGCATGACCAGGATACACATTTAATAGGATTATATGCATATATTTGTATCTTGCTTGATGTCTGTACAATAGATTAATATTCTAGAGCCCCTTTTCTTTTGTTGAGATGTGATTCAAAATATGTGGACCTTTGGAAATGCATAGATTCCGTACAATGCATAAGAACTCAGACTGTACAGACAACAACTACGGAAAAATAATAGAGTACAACATTCTAACTAAACCTTAGTAAAATTTCTGTAAGTCGTAACGACAAAAGATATGATGGTTGAATTCCTTTTTGAGGAGTCATTCAATAACAGACCCTTACTTGGCAAGAATGACAGTTCATTTTTTTTTCCCACCCCAAAAGAGTTTACAGATCTTAAACTATAACCTTTCTCTCCTTTGTCCTGAACTAACACTTACACCTTTGGTGTTTCAGGGTTTCGGGACTCCTGCATCTTATTTCCCTTTCGAATTTCAGGTGTCGAAACCTTTTCACACTAAACCAATTTGGGGTTTTGTATACCGAGATTTCGTGACTTACGGAGACAAGGGATCTTTCCCATTGCTTTCCCGGGTGCCGAAATGTCGAAAACCTTTTTCACGCTAAATCAATTCGGGGTTTCGTGTACCGGAATTTCACGACTTGTGGAGACAAGGGATCTTGCCCTTTGGTTTCTTAGGTGTTGAAATGCCGAAAACCTTTTTCACACTAAACCGATTCAGGGTTTTCATATATTGGGATTTTGTGACTTACGAAAAATGAGGGGTCTTTCCCTTTGGTTTCCTGGGTGCCAAAACGCCAACCGGTAGCCACGTGTCCCTCCGATGGACGACTACGATCTTTTAGCCATGATCAATAGTTGTGATCTTTTCAAGATGATCAATGGTCCCGATCAATATTGGCTTTCTCCTTTCAATAATTTGGGAGAATATTCACTTCCGTTTCCTCGGTGTCCAAATCCCCGATGGGCTTGGATCTTTGACATCTGTCTTCCAAATTGGACGGTCCCGATGCTTTCGGGACTTGACGAGTCCTCTTCCTTCTATTGTTATGAGGTTTAAACCTCGCGCACCTTTTCTGGATATGACGACTCTCGCAATTTCGGCACTTCTCCCCGAAGTGTCTCCACCATTCATTTAGCTTCTCTCTTGCGTGACCTCTCAGAGGTTAAACTCTATACATCCAGATCCTTTTGATCTAACGACAGTTGTGCTTCCCCCTGAGATTTATTTCTCTGAACCTCATAGGTTCCTTCGACCTAAGTTTAGATGTTACCTATATACATATGAGTATGTTGGAATAGTTTGGGAGTTAAGGGAAGTGATATAATTATGGATAGAATTTATCCACATAATCTTTTCGGTTCGAAGTAAAACTAGACTGGCGTAATAATGTCATTACGGACAGAAATGAGTCTTACCTTCGCTTAAATTCTAAGCTTAAATGAAATAGAATTATGTCATAGAATTTATTTATTTTGGTGAATTTGAGGTTCATTACATATGGTATCATAGAAAAATCTACAACACTGGGCCTAAACAGGGCCACATTAATTTCTTAGTATATATTCTTATTTATGAAAAAAAAAAACTAATAAATCTTGTGGTTACAAACAAAAATCCTTTCTATTTTGTGTTGATTATGGCAGCTCAAGAAGGTGCAGAAATCAAGATGGAAGGAAATCCGTAGCAAGGACCCCCAGGACATCCAAGGAAGAACAGTGATGGAAGCTCACCCATGGAGGTGTTGGAAACAATGAGGAATCTTATTATTGAACTACAGGTTTTCAAGGCTGACAATGAAAAATTGAAGAAAGCACAACAGGAACAACAAGAGATAAATGAAGTCCTTTTGCATAGTATAGTAACCAAGAAAATCCCAAAAGATGATAACCATGATGAAGAAGTCAGCAAAAGGGCCTCCAAGAATTCTAGACCGGAAATAGAAAAAAGGAGATAGTTCATCTGAAGGGACACTTTCAGCTGAGGACAAAACTATACTAGACAGAAAAAGAAAACAAGTAGACCACCTTGAAGGAGAATTTAAAAATATTAAACCAACTACCTTTGATGGAGAATATAGGACAGGAGAAGAAGATGAGGCATGGTTGTTGGACATCAAAAAATACTTCCAGATCTACAACTATTCCAGCAACATGAAGGTCGGAATGGCCATCTACAAACTGAAGAGGAAGGGCAAAATTTGGTGGCAGGACCTGAAATTGGCCAAGGGCCTAAGGAAAAATAGTTGGAATGGTCTGACTTTAAGAAGTATTTAAAGAAACAATACCTTTCTGAAAGCTATTATGAAAGGAAGACGACGGAATTTTACGAGTTACGACTCAGACAGATGATGATGGAGGACCTTATAAATAAATTTCTGGAACTACTAAGGTTTGTACTATACATCCGGGACAATAAGGTAAAAATTCAGCGATTCTTAAGCTGTTTACCACAGGTCTACCGGGACAGAATTGAGTTTGACAGCCCCAAATCCTTGAGTGAGGTATTCAGGAAAGCACGAATGCGCTATGACTAGTATAGGCAGTGGGTAGAGTTTCCCAAGAAGTGGAAGGATAATAAGCAAGTTCGAATGAACCAGCGGAAGAAGGGATAGCAGCTAGCTCCTTATTGGAATGCAGAAAAAAGTTTCCCAAGGAAGGATTTTCACTCCAATCATCTGAATACACAAGGTAGCAGTAAATTGGTAAACCTAGGAATGAAGAAGTTTGGGGACAACTTCCGTGAGCCATTAAAGTGTTGGGAGTGTGGAGAGCCTCATCTAAGGAGGAACTGTCCATGTTTAATTGAAAAAAATAGAACTTTTGTTCACAATTTGTAGGAAGCCTCGATAGTGGGAGACGTGTGCAGAAGTCTACATCAGATAAATGCAGCCATAGATGGTCGACAAGCTGACCACCAGTCCCTGGTATTAGAAATTGAAGGTAAAATCAATGACACTCGATTTTATGTTTTAATTGATCTCGTAGCTACGTTAAGTTATATTACTCTTGATGTAGTAGAGTCTAATAAACTTAAGAAACTAAATCATACAAAATAATGGCTTGTACAGCTAGCAACAGACACTAATAGGAAAGTAGTTGACTTTGTTTCCAATCTTGAGTTCAACTTAAATGGTCAAAAGATAAGGACCAATCTGAACATCCTACCACTAGGATCTTATGATATGATTATCGGGATGGATTGGTTGGAACAACACAAAGAAGTACTAGACTGTTATACAAAGATACTTAGCTATCAAGATAATTTTGGCACTGTTAGAACAACCCAAGGTATACCAAAACCTGTATCAGTCAGAGAAGTTTTAGCGATGCAACTCAAGAAATGTACTAGAAAGGGTTGTCAAGTTTACACCATCCGAGTGATGAATCCATTAGAAAAAGAAGGTAAGCCCAAGTTAGAAGACTTTGCTATCCTATGTGAATTTAGAGACATGTTTGTGGATGAGATACCTGAATTACCTCCTAGAAGGGAAATAGATTTCTCCATAGACTTACTACCCAGATCAGCCCCTATCTCAAAAGAACCCTACCAAATGAGTGTACCATAACTGACAAAATTAAAAATGCAATTACAAGAATTGTTGGACAAAGAGTACATCAGACCGAGTGTCTCGCCATGGGGAGCACCAGTCCTCTTTATGAAAAAGAAAGACGGTACTCTAAGACTATGTATCGATTATAGACAACTGAACAAAATGACTATGAAGAACAAATACCCCTTACCAAGGATAAATGATCTGTTCAATCAAGTGGGTGGGGCCAAGATCTTTTCAAAGTTGGATTTACGATCCGGTTATCATCAAATTAGGATAAAATACGAGGACATAAACAAAATATCTTTTCGGACAAGATATGGACACTACGAATTCGTAGTCATACCTTTTGGACTCACTAATGCGCTAGCCACATTTATGTGCCTGATGAACAGTATTTTCAGTCAATACTTAGACAAGTTTGTGGTAGTATTTGTTGACAATATTCTGGTCTATTCAAAAATGGAGGAAGAACATGATGAACACTTAAGAATAGTGCTGCAAACATTGAGAAAACACAAAATGTACGCCAAATTTGACAAGTGTGACTTTTATCAAAAAGAAATACAATATCTAGGACATGTAATTTCAGCAGAAGGAATTGTCGTAGACCCGGAGAAGACAAAAGCCATTATGCAATGGCCAATACCTAAGGATGTAGTAGATATCTAGTCATTCATGGGAATCACTGTATATTACCATAGGTTTATAGAAGGATTTTCAAAGATAGCCTAGCTTATCACATCATTACAAAAGAAAGGGACCGAGTTTAATTCGTCGCAAAAGTGTCAAGACAGTTTTAACAAGCTGAAAGATATATTGACATCGGTGCCCATTTTCAAGGTAACAGACCTAGATAAAGACTTCATAGTATGTGTTGATGCAAGTAAAGAGGGACTAGGTGGTGTCCTAACTCAAGAAGGACATGTCATTTGTTATGAGTCTTGGAAATTAAAGGAACATGAGAGAAATTTTGTCACTCACAACTTAGTTATGGCAATGGTAATACACGCACTAAAAATGTGGCGACACTACATAATGGGAAGGAAATTTCTACTATTGACGGATAATAGTGGTGTGAAATATCTGTTTAGTCAACCAGAGCTCAATGCAAGACAAGCCAGATGGTTAGCCTTCTTGAGCGAATTCGACATTGAAGTCAGAAATATCAAGGGAAAAGAAAATAAAGTAGCAAACGCTTTAAGAAGAAGAGTGCATGGGTTATTTAAGGTAAATATCGTTAGGGAAGAAAGTGATCTGGAACAAAAGGTAAGGACGACCGATATTAGCAACGGAAATTACACTAAGATGATGGAAGAATTACAAAATAGTACCGCAGACTCAGATAAACCAGATCTAAGTATCGACAAGAAGGGATTATTATGATTTAAAAAAAAACTTTAGATACCAAATTGAACAGAGTTAAAATTAACAGTTTTGGACGAAGTGCATAAGAAACCGTATTTTGGTCATCCAGGTTACCAAAAAAATGATAAAAGAACTTAGAAAATTGTTTTACTGGCCTAATATGAAAGGAGAAACAGTAGAATACTTGGCTAGGTGCCAGGATTATCAGTAGGTTAAGGCCAAACACCAGCATCCAACCAGCCTATTACAACCATTACTAGTACCAGAATCGAAATGGGAGACCATATCGCTAGACTTTATAACACGTTTTCCTAAAACTCAGAAACAGAATGATTTTATCATGGTTGTAATCGATAAACTCAGTAATTCTTCACACTTTATTCCTATAAAGTATACTTTTAAAGCTATAAACATTGCTAAAATATTCATGAAATAAATTTTTAGACTGCATGGTATTCCTAAAATGGTGATTTCAGATAGAGACGTAAAATTCACATCTGCTTTTTGGAAGGAATTGTTTGCAGGGCTAAATACTAATTTGAATTTAAATACAAGTTATCATCCACAAATGGATGGACAGACCAAAAGGACAAACCAAATCATAGAGGATATGCTCCACATGTATGTAAGAACAAAACCGAACAAGTGGGAAGACTACCTACACTTGGTAGAATTTGCATATAACAATGGGTACCAAACTTCGGCTAAGTTGAGACCTTTAGAAATATAGTATGGAATAAAGTGTACAACTCCAATTAGTTGGGATAACCCAGCTTCGAGACTCATGTTTGGACCGGAGATGCTCCAAGAAATGGAGAACATGGTAATAAAGGTACAACAGAACTTGAAAGAAGCACAAGACAGACAGAAGAGCTATGCAGATCAGAAAAGAAGACACTTGGAATTTCAAGTGGGAGACCATGTTTACTTGAAGGTAAAATCCCAAAAAATCTCACTGAATTTAGGGAACTGTGCCATGTTGTTACCCAGGTTTTGTGGGCCCTTCGAGATACTAGCTCGAATTGGACCCATAGCATATCAACTTGCACTTCTAGCTAATCTAAGAATTCATAATGTATTTCATGTTTCATTGTTGAAAAAGGATATTCATTACCCTGCTCATAAGATTGATTGGAACTTGGTGCAGGTGGAACCTGAAGGCGAGTTGTAGGTGGAACCCCTGCGCATTCTAGACCAGATAGAAATAACACTTCGGAATAGAGTCGTCTTTCAGGTAAAGGTGCAATGGAAGTACTTTAGTCCTGAGGAGGCCACTTGGGAGTTGGAGGGAGATTTACAGAAATCTCATCCAATCCTATTCCGGGAAAGGAAATAACACTGAGAACAGTGTTTTACTGAAGGGGGAAAGGATGTGACATCCCCAAAAATAAAATATTTTTTGAAATTTAAATTTGCTGGAAATTTATTGTGTTTTTAGTAAATTCGAATTTGGAAAATTTTTGTCATTTATGGCAATTCTGAATTTCGAATTTGATATTTGTAATTAATTATTATGACTGTTGGGCATAGATCTAATTTAACTCAACTAACTATTTGACTATGACACTTGTAAAAAAACAGCAAAATTATATTAATTGTAGGAGGACAAATGGAACAACCATGTTAAAATCAGCTGACCATGACTCCATGAGTGGGAAACATGTTGGAACTACCTCTGGGATGATTATTACAAGTTGAAAATTAGAGATTTGGCCATTGGCAGCCCCTAAAAATCATGGATTTAGAAAGCTATGAAAATACCCAAGGGAGGGAAAAAGACCTAGGAAAAATTGATAAATAACATATGTGAGGAGGCAGGACATTTCCAAGTATGATGGGGAAAATATTTTGAGCTCTCTTGTTGTTATGAACACTACGGATTGAGTGTGAAGCAAGAGGAGTCTACTGGAACAGAAAGACATTTGTTGAGGAGGAGATTCCAAGTTTTCCCTCATGGATTCATGGCTAGGCTAGGGGGTGAATTGGGCAAGTGTTTTGACTGCCCTGTTCTACGATTGGGAGGAACGTGGTTGTTCCCTTTGTCTTCCCGCATGTTGGTTTAGATATGTTTCTATATTCCTCTATGCCTGAATGATTTTATATATGATGCAATGTAATTGTTAAATCCGAATTGAAATGCTTTCCATGTTCTATTTAAATGCTCGTATATCTGATATAGTGTATTCGTTAAATCTGAATTGAAATTATGTTCCATCTCTTTCAATTATTCAGGAACAGTTGTAATGCACCTATTTAACTCGGTATGGATACAATAACCTCAGCGAAATATGTTCAAGGATAATCGGAAGTAAATTATATGGTTAAATTCTTGAATAGTCCCTTTATAAACTAGGTTATTACCACGAAGGTAGTTGTAGGGTAATTACTAGTATTTCGAAACTCCAGTGTACAAAATTTATCTATTGTAAATGGAATTGAACCTGAGAACTTTACATAGGGTATTT
>SNQJ01S0095995.1:18798-31701 GCA_010110895.2 Picea sitchensis
TGTGTGAATTGTTTCTAGCTATATTCTCTGTGTAGTTGTCAACCAAATTCTACATGGTATCAGAGCCCACATGTTTCTAGGAATAAAGTGTACAAGTACTCATTTGCAGGTACAAAATATTGAATAAATCCTAAATAAGGGAATTACTTCATCCATCAGCATTTCTTACACCATACAATTGCTTTGATTGTAAGCCAAATATTATTCTTTTCCTTATGAGAAGAGGCTTATGTCGACTAACCATGGAAACAAAAGTAGAGCCCACTTCTGTTGATGAGAAAAATCTTTTTCTCAATAGACATGATATCGATTTCAGACTTATCATGCATGGTCTAGACTTATTTTCTCCTAAAATTCAACTCCATGTAGTATTGTTATCAACTACATAAAAAGTATGGACCAAATTGGAGGTTATATTTGAGGTAAATGAAGATTTTGAAGAATGCATTCCAGATAATGGTAAGATAAAGCTCGTAGAAAATCCACCAGGAGAACAAGCTTCTCAACTTCCTCCTAAAGCATATTTCAGAGACAAGAACAAGATTCTGAACTTCCCTCTCATCTTCTCAACTTCCTCAGATCATATTTTAGACATAATTTCCAAATCAAATATGGAAGTACATAAGCATTCATGTGCCAATCTGGAACCAAGATCCAAATGGGCACAGTCCATATTACTAGCAGTGGATGATCCTACCGATCCTAGAAGGATGAGATTCCAACTTGAGTGAGATATACATGCTCTCGTAGTCATAGAAGCAGTAATTTCCATGCATTTCTACATGGTTCTGGCATCAAACCCTCAGGCCTATGCAAATGATAAAGAAAATTTGTATTGGAAAACTTCCATAAATGACGAGGATTTAGATCTTCTTCCTTCCAATTCGAGTAAGTGGATAGATATGAACATCTCATTGGAGAATTTACATCAATAGTTATTCATTGAAATATACATCTTCATCAAAATCTTCACCGAGTAGAGATTTCAATCCTTGCAATGTCTCCTTGAGATGAAAAACACAGTTTCCTAGAAGATGTCCTCCTTTATTCAACATTGTGTCTTGAGGGGGGGGATTTTCCCCATGAGGTTTTCCCTCTTTACTCTTTTTTATTGTCCTATGTTTTAATAAATGCATTGTAAAATGGGTACCTAACATGACTTCTTGTTGGGACCCATTCATACTCCCTAGTAGCCTTTCAGGGGGGTGTTGGACATATTACACACCCACCTATTATTTCTTATCCTATGTTTATTTTTCTATGTTGAGGGACCCCCTGGTCAAATATATTCTCCCTAGATGAGGGCACCACCTCCTCTTTAGTCATTACTTGGTTGTACATCAGTTAGACTAGTGGAGTGAAGTCATGCATGCCAACCTTGGTATTATCACCAAGTGTGCATGCTCACCTTGGGATCATCACTAGGTGGGTGCACTCACATTGGGATCATCACCAAGAGGGTGTACCTGAAATTCATGAGGCTTGGGGGGCACACCAAATGTGCATGCATGAGATTCTCTCCACTCCAATTGTCTAGACTAGTTAAATGATGATTGCATGGTCGGTTAACTAGGACTAGGTGGTAGATAACTTAGGTTTTGGTCAGTGTGTGTCCACATCTCTCTAGAATACTACTATGGCTCATTAGTTGGCTCATGTATCTTATATTTATTGTAAATTGTTCACCCTTTGAGTTTGGAATAGTTGTTAATACAATTATCTCTCTCTCTCTCTCATTTGCAATCTTTGTGAGAATTGTTGCTAGCTAGATTCTTTGTGCAGTTTTCAACCAAATTCTACAATTTGAATGGGAAATGGCCCCAAGATTCTAAATTTTTACAACATGTCAATAATTTGGAAATAATATTTTGAAGCTCCAAAACATGTTAATAATGGAAGTTCTATGAGAAACAAAGCATATGCAAAGATCTCATTTTCCCCTCATACCAACACTTGAACATGAAATCATTTAATATATTTGTGATTGTAACCAAAACTATATTTTCTTTCCAAAGTTGTGTTTTTTTGGTAAACAAAAAAGTTTATTTATATATAAACTTTAATAACTAAGAGTCACATATACATGTTGGAGCTTAGAAATTTTGAGTATACTAAAAATAGAACTCCACATATTGTTCTTATAAAAATAAAAATAAAAAATAGGGCTTATATGGTTTCCCGTCATTACAAAATTTAAAAAAATTCGTGATACTGAGACATAACCAGAGTTTAACCATCCATGATATACTACCAGTATTTCCATATGACCAATAAACTGGTAATAGACTAGATAATAGAAAGTAAACACATAAATCCTAATTAACTCACCTAAGACGAAGATGTACACAAATTTATAAGAAACAGAAGAGGATCTAGCATGATTTCGTGGACCACAGTGGTGATTCTTTGAGGTTGGTGAGGCTAGCTCCTCCTCCACATGGGTCGAGGGATATTTTCTAGCCACATAATTGATTAAGTGCTCAAGACTCGAACATATTTTTTTCTTAAGCATGCCCTCCATAATGAATGGTAATCTAGGAGGATTTTGGAGTGGGGTTGTGAATCCTTGAAGGAGATCGTAGGACAATTTGGCACACATTCAGAGCATTAAACTAGCACCATTTATTCAGAGCATTAAACCAGCCAACATTAGAGCATTAAATCGCTATCCTTGGAGCACTAGAGCATTGAAGACATGGTAGGATAGATGATCGACGTGGAATTGAGTTATTTTTAGGAATATTTATGTTTTAATTGAATTTTTTTTCACAAATCCTTTCAAACTACATAAAATTTGTCTCATCAAAACTAGGAATCAATAAATAAAAAATAAATAAATTACATTTTAAAGATCTATTTTTTTTTTTCAAAAATTTCATTTAATATAATATAAAATACATACCAAACATTGCAAAACATTGGAGAAATTGTCGAATCTACTATATAGAAATGAAACCAACCTGGTTTTCTATAGGAAGTGATTATGAATTCTTCAAACCAATGACTATCCCATCAACGAGTTGTGCCTCCTGCTCTTTATTTCGTTTCGTAGCCTTCCAAGAATTCAAATTGAAGCACAACAAGTTTAAACAATCTTTCAAGGTAAAATTTCCATGAAATAATCCAAGGAGGGTCAATGTATAAACATTTATGCAGGAGCATCCTTGGGCTCGGGCAATCCACATCACCCAAAAAATATTTCCATTCTGTAAATAGGAAATAAGTCGAATAAGGATTGTGATAGTGGTCCATTTGATTTAGTCAGTTTGTTTGTTGATTACTCCTGCAACTACTCTTTCTATGTTGAAACTCATGCTAAAACACGTGCTAAACCCGTGCTAAAAATCATGTTGAAACTCGTGCTAAAACACATCCAGAAACTCATTTTGAAACTTGCACGTATAGAGATATTTTACAAGTGTCATGTTGAAACATGTGTTGAAACACACGCACATAATGAAATTTTACAAGTGTCACAATATTTCTTTATTTGCAGCACTGTTCTCGTATGCATTTGATTTTTCCACGCTGGTATGAATTCATGGTGAGTTGCAACTAACGTTAAAGAATTCACGGCTAAAAGAGAAAATGTGACCCGATGCCAAAAGGAAGTTGAAGCAATCCGAAATATAAAGAGACGATTTGAGTAACAGCTCGTTCTTGGAGGCAAGGAAAATCATTTCAAAGACGAGGAGGAGTTTTAAAAATAAATGGAATACAATTTTGAAGGGTTTGGTGAACCATGAATCAAATAAATCATAGAAGGTTGACTAGAGAGAACGATTCCAGATTGGGTGAGCACACAGGAAGGGCAAAACATAATCTCAACCCATACACGCAGACCATTACCCTCTGGATGATTTCATAGTGGTTTTTAGCCACTCAAGCAACAATTCATGGTGGTCTTTTTAGTTCATGCTTGATGTAATATAGAAATTTGTTCTCTATGTTGAATTAATAAACTAATGGTATTGAAATTTGTGTGTTTTCGAGTGTTTTAGTTTCCAGTGGATTCCTCATTATTTGAAAAATATATTTTTGTTTCTTTTTCCATTGTACATTCTGTAGTAGGGTGTGTGTTGTAATTATGTGTGTGTTGCAGCCCAGTTACCTCTGCATTATGTGGTATCAGAGATCAGTTATGCTCTGGGATTAGCATCTAATCTGCTTATGTGAGATAGGGTACAAAATACCCATTTGTGGTGGTTTCTCAGCAAGAGTGTTCGAAGTCTTGGGTTACAAAACCATGTGAGGTCTTTGGATGTTAGTGAGACACCTTCAACTTGGAGGAATTTTGTTTTGAAAGAGAGGAGCGGGAAGGGGAGGTGCAAAAAATTGAGAATTGAAAAATTTGAGAAGAAGAATAGAGGAATTGGAAAATTGTAGGAACAAAGATGATGAAGTGTACTCAAAGCCAGAAGAAGAAATTGAAGATGAATGGGACAGTGATGAAAGAGACCTAGCATCTAAACTGATTTTGTATTTGAGTAATAGGGGTAGTGCAAAGGTTTAGGTTTCATGTTATGATGGTAGTTTGATAGTTGATGTTCTCATTGACTGGATTGGGGAACTTGAAAGATACTTCGAGTATGAAAATGTTTAGGATCCAAATCAGGTAATATTTGTTGTTACAAAACTGAAAGGCCATGCAACACTATGGTGGGATATGTTGTAGAAGGATAGAGTGAATAATCAGCTGGAGAAAATCAAAACTTGGAAGAAGATGGTTACCAAGGTTAAAGAGAATTTTCTTGCTATCGATTACCAGCAGAATTTGTTCTGACAAGTCCAGAACCTCAAACAAAGGGAGACATTATCTCGCGAATACACTGAAGAGTTCTTTAGGCTATCACTTAGAGCGGGCCTCAAGGAACCAAAATTCCAATGAGTTGCAAGGTATGTAAATGGGCTAAATTATTTAATTCGGGATGAAATGAGCACACACTATTTCTGCACTATTGATGAAGCTTATCAAGTTTCCCTAAAGGTAGAAGAAAATATTGAGAGGAAAACATATCCTAGAGGTAGAGGAAGAGGTTTTAAAGGATGAGGTAAAGCAGGGACTGCTAAAGGCAGTGAAAAGGAAGAAGAATTTGTCAGTGGTCAAGGTGGCAGAGGAGGAAATGGAGCTGGTAGAGGTCAAGGATTCAGAAAAGGAAATGGAATATATGTTATCACTGTGGTGTAGATGGACGCAATAAGTATGAATGTTTAGAAAGGAAAACTTCAAGGAGAAGAGGTGAAGCACAGGCACAAGTCACACAGGCTGACAAAGCTTCAATAATTAGAGAAAATGTGACTATTCTTCAACAAGAGAAAGGTGATAATTTGTTGTTCCGGAGAGTGTTGATTAAATATGAACAAAAAGAGGCATAAGAACCAAAACAACAAAATAAATTTCTTAAAACAAAATTTAAGGTTCAAGGAAAATGTTGTAACCCGATTATAGATGGAGGAAGTACATAAAAATTGGTATCCATTGAAGTCATGAACCAAGTAAAATTGAAAAGGTTGAACCATCTAAACCCTTATCGTGTTTCTTGGTTGAACAAGGTAAACTATGATATAGATGGATATCAGTGGCCACCCACCTTTTCCAACTGGCTCAAAACAATTTTCTGGCAATTTTGGTAATTTACTATTTTTAGCAGTTTTCACTTCCGGAGCCTTTTTGAGGCCCTAAACGATGTTTTTTTGGGAAAATAGGTTTTCAATATAAAAGTCCCTCTGATATTGCACCTAAAATGAATCTCCTCTAAGATACCTTTCCAATGGGCTATCATATGCCTAAAAGGAAGATCGTATGCAAAAGTTACGACCCTGGGAAGTTGATGTACTAACTTACCCAAATGGGGCCCACATGACTTTTGGCGCTTTATCTCCTAGGGTTAGGTTTTTCGATGTCTAGGGTTTTTGACATTCCTTATTATTGTAAAAAGGTCTTCGGAGCCTCATTGTAATCATCTTCTTGTGAATGAGCACAACTATCGCATATCTTCTTAGAGATAAGCCGCCACCATTCCAGCAAGCTTCTTTCCGTTGCATTTTACAGTTTCCAGCTTATTTCTTTATTAATAGAAAACCAGTTTTATTGTATCTATGTTATTGTGTGTTAAGAAGCTGCTAATAATCTGTATTCATTTCATTATGTTCATAAAATCTGGATCAATGGTATCAGAGCGGTCTACTCCTTGTTGTCTTAATGCATGTCCCCAACGAGGTCGGAGTACAAAGAGTTGGGTCTCGAGCTTGTTTCTCTTGAGGACAAAATATCTCACACACCCAACCGACCTCTCATGGAAGGAGAAAATAAATATGACGAGACAGGATATCCTTTCAAACTATTGATTGAGTAATCCCTCACGCAACAGAGGAACGAGATGATGGATAGTTTCGTGCAAATCCTTCGGTGGCTACCAACAGGCGACGCATCTTCTTCGAACAGAGGATCCTCCCCCTTAAAGGTACAAATAAACTTTGATATTCCTATATTTGAAGGTCATATAGATGCAAATGTTGTAGACAAGTGTTTGAATCTACTAGAAGGGTATTTTTATGTCCAAACTTTTCGAATAGAGAAAAGATTACTTTTGCACTCCTCAAAGTCGTTCTCCATGTCAAAGATTGGTGGGAAAATTTCTGTGAGAAAAAGAAAATAGAGGAAACCTCACTATTTTTAGTCACGACCACCTTGTAATCCTTCAAGGATGCTATTAAGGAACAATACTATCCTGTCGGAAGTTATGATGACCTGTATACCAAATGGACCACACTACGGCAAGAAAGAGACCAAGCAGTGCCAGATTTCACAAATATCCTCCATACCTTCCACATCAATATGGGTATCAAATATTCAGAGCGACATTTGGTGCTCAAGTATCATGGTTCTCTGCATAGATACATCCAGATCAAAATGGAGTTTATGGACATCTCATCCTTGGTCACAGCCTACAGATATGTCGTCTAAATCAAGCAGAAGCTCAAACAAACAATGAGGCTATTTGGGCCTAGGAACCCCTCACAAAAAAAATCCAGGAAAAGGCGGCCCCAACCCATAGAACAAGGGACAGAGAAAATATGGGCAATATCAGGACAACCAGTCCAAGCCGCAAGCAAAGAAGGACACCGGAAAGACAAAGAAAGACACTGGGAAGTGGTGCGACTTCCATAAGAGCCCTTGGCATAACACTGTTGACTTCCGCTCAAAGAAGTCGTTGGTGGCCGAAGTGAAAGCCTCTGAATCAGATGAAGATTCTGACTCTAAGCCAGAACTAGAAAGTGGAAGATAGATCATTGACGTGGAACCTAGTGCCATCGTTGCTACCACCAAGCTCCAGCCTGGTGAACCAAACGAGCCAGAAGAAGGAGAGCGCCTCTTCCATTCACAGATGTGGGTAAAAAGCACCCCACTGCACTTCATTGTTGATAGCGGTAGCCAAAAGAACCTCATCTCAGCAGAGGTCGTCAAGCGGTTGGCCTTGCCAACAATGTTGCACCCACAACCCTACACCATTAGATGGCTCCGCCAAGGAAGTGATCTTTGTGTCAGCCAACAGTGTCGAATGTCATATGGCATCAAACCCTTCAAAGACAAGCTATTGTGTGATGTTTCTCCTCTCAAAGTTTGTGATGTTCTTTTGGGCCAACCTTATTTATGGAAACTTCATGTTTTATATGAGTCTAGGCCTTGTAGTGTTATTATTACTTTGAACAATAAATTGTACAGGATACTCGAGGCAGTCCCACATAGTGTTATTTTATTTATCTCTGCTAAGCAATGCAGGAAGGTCATCTCTCATACGGGGAAGTTTGTCTTCTGCATGATTTTCTCTTAGAATAAGCGAAAGATCATAGCCACATATAGGGTCTCTGCAACTGACCTCTCCACATAGCACAAGCAAGTAGACAAGGTCGTGGAAGAATACTAGGATAACTTATCCTCACCTACAAGGGCACCTCTGCACTGCCAGGTCAAGCACCCCATCGATCTGGCCCCCGATGCACAATTTCCCAATGGGCCAGTCGATCTCTTCTCTTTGTTAGAGAATGAGGAGATCAAGTGAAATATCCAAGAACTACTCCACAAGGGGAACATCTATCCCATCTCATCACCTTACGATAGCCCAATCATGCTGGTACAGAAGAAATATGGAACCTGACGACTATGTATTGATTATCGGGCTCTGAATAAACTCACAGTCAGAAATCGGTACCCGATTCCCCAAATCGATGACCTCCTTGATCAACTCACGNCCTTTGGTTTGATAAATTCTCCAGCCACTTTCATGAGGATGATGGACGATATCCTATGACCATTCACCAATACTTTTGTAGTGGTGTATCTGGATGACATTCTAATTTACAACAAGACTTGGGTCGAACACTTGCAGCATATTCAGCAGGTTCTGCACACTCTGTGGCAGCACAAGCTATATGACAACTTGGAAAAATTCTCCTTCGGCATGGACAAGGTCCATTACCTAGGCTACATCATTGATCAACATGGCATACATGTGGATCCAGCCAAGATCCAAGTCATCCGTGACTGGCTAGTCCCAACCAAACTCACTGAGCTTCGGAGCTTCTTGGGCCTTTCCAATTTTTATTGTAGGTTCGTGCTGGGATTCTCCCAGATTGCATGGGCCCTCAGCCAAATAAACAGGGGTGGTGGTAAGGAAAAATTTGTGTGGGGATGGTCCCAACAATAAGAGTTCCATGATTTGAAGCAACGCTTGTGCTCAGCCCCAGTACTTTCACTACCAGACCTACAACATCCCTTTGAGATCGAGACAAATGCTTCAAACTATGTTGTGGGTGTTGTTATCACTCAACACGGCCACCCTGTGGCCTATCATAGTGAGACACTGTCAGATATTGTCTGTAAGTACCCTACTTATGACAAAGAAATGCACTCCATTGTGCAAGACTGTCGCCAATGGAGACATTACATTCTTGGGAATGAAACAATCATCCACATTGATCATAAGACACTGCAGTTCATGTAGACACAGGGAAAATTATAGATTGACCGCCATCAAAAGTGGTCCACATACTTGCAGCAATTCCACCTCAACATCAAGTATAAAACAGGAAGCACCAATCGTGTAGTTGATTGCCTCAATAGACTGCCAGTCGTGGAACTCACCATGGTGCTAGACTCGTGTAGCCATGAGACCTCCGGATGGCCCTAACTCTATGAGACAGACCCTGACTTCACCACCACCTACCAAATGTTGGGTGCAAATGCAGTTGTCGATAATTTCCATCTTCGGGATAGGTGGTTGTGTTGTTTGGTCCATATCTGTGTTCCATCATTTAAGAGAGTGAAGCTGATCTGGGAAGCCCACTACAGTCTGGTGGCAGGACACATCGGTATTGAAAAGATAGTGGTGATGCTACAGAAACATTTCTACTGGCTGAAACTTCGACAGGAGGTCAACAAGTATATCAGGTCTTGCACTGCCTACATTATTGCCAAACCAACCACTAAGAAACAGGTCATGTACACCCCTCTTCCTACTCCTGATAGGCCATGGGAATCCATCTCAATGGACTACATATCGAGCCTCCCATCCACCAAGCGAGGAAATGACTGTGTTTTTTTGGTTGTTGATCACTTTTCTAAGATGGCAATTATGGTTTCCTACAAGAAGAGCATCATAGCAGAGGCCACTACCAAGCTCTTCTTTGAACAAGTTTGGGTACATTTTGGAATCCCACAAACCATTGTCTTAGATCAGGATAGTTGATTTCTCAACACATTCTGGTTGAGCCTCTGGTCATTGCTGGACACCAATAGCTTTATCCTACCTTAGTAAAGTTGGAATTCTTCCAATTGGGAGTATAAAGTTGAAACTCATCATTATTTACTATCAATTTTCTTATAACAAGTATAAATTATTAAATTATTTTCTATTAATGTCCTCATAACAAGTATAAATCAAGTAGATTTACCATCAATGTCCTTAGAATAAGTATAATTCATCATCTACAAATTTCAAGATGACTTGCTATCAATGTGATGAACATAGCCTCATTGTTGTAAGAACATAGCCTCGTCATCGCAATGTGATGAAAATTTCCTCATTGTCACAATGTGATGAAAATATCCTATCATTGTAATGTGACAAACAATGGCATGTCGTCACATTGTGATGAACATAGCCCCGTTGTTGTAATAAATCTCCTCTTTTCACAATGTGATGAAAATATGACATTTATGTTTATCACATATCTATACGAAATATGATGAACATACGGCATTTATATTCATCACATAACCACTTTTTACTTAAATATTTTATCATCACAATGTGATGAACATAGCCCCATTGTCGCAATATCCTCATCGTCATCAATATGTGGTAAACAATATATTGTCATCACAGTGTGACAAAAATATCCAATTGTCATAACATGACGCAAATATCATGTCCTCACAATGTGTTAAACATAGCCTTGTCGTCTCAATATGATACACATAACCATATTGTCACAATGTGACGAACATAGCCTTATACGATGAAGATACAGTGTGATGAACATAACCATATTGTCACAATGTAACAAACATAACCATATTGTCACAATATGATGAACATTGTTTCATCGTCACAATGTGATGAAAATATATGATCGTCATAATGTGACAAACAATGTCCTATCGTGACATTGTGATGAACATAGCCCCGCCGTTGTAATAGATGTCCTCTTTTCACAATGTGATGAACATATGACATTTATGTTTATCACATATCTATTTGGCATACGATGAACATATGACATTATGTTCATAACACAACCACTTTGTACTTAATACTCTAATCGTCGCAATGTGATGAACATATCCCCATTGGTGCAATATCCTCGTCATCATCAATATCTGGAAAACAATATGTTTTCATCACAATGTGACACAAATATCCAATCGTCATAATGTGATGCAAACATCATGTCCTCGCAATGTGTCAAATATAGCCCAATCGTCTCAATGTGATACAAAAGTATATTGTCACAATGTAAAAAACATAACCTTATACGATTAAGATACAATGTGACGAACATAACCATATTGTTGCAATGTGACAAACATAACCATATTGTCACAATGTGACATAAATATCCTGTCGTCATAATGTGACAAACAATGTCATGTTATTGCAATGTGATGAATATAGCCCTTTCATCCCAATGTGATGAATATATGACATTTATGTTCATCATATAACCATCTGACATACAATGATCATATGACATTTATGTTCATCACATATCCACTTTTTACTTAAATGTCTTGTAATTGTAATGTGATGAACATAGCCCAATCATCACAATATCCCCATCATCGTCAATATGTGACAAACAATATCTTGACGTCACAATTTTATGAACATATCCCCATCGTAGAAATGTGAAACAAATATTTTCATGACAAAATGTGATGCAAATATCCCATCATCGCAATGTGACGAACTTAGCCCCTCCATCCTAATGTGACGAAAATATGAAAACAATGTCACACAAATATCCTATCGTCATCGCAATGTGGCACAAATATCATGTCATCATAACACGATAGAAAATGTCCTTTCATCGCAATGTGACAAACATATCCCCATCGTCTCAATGTGATGGCAATACAACATTTATGTTCATCACATAGCCATATGACATATGATGAACATACAAAATTTATCTTCATCACATATCCCCTTTTTACATAAATTTCATGTCATCACAATGTGATGAACATGCTTTGTCATCACAATATCCCCATCATCGTCAATATGTGGCAAACAATATCTTGTCGCCGCAATTATATGAACATATCCCCATCATAGAAATGTGAAACAAATATGTGTCATATAATATGACACAAATATCTTGTCGTCGCAATGTGATGAACTTAGCCCCTCTATCCCAATGTGACGAAAATAACCATATTATCGCTATGTGATGAACATAGCTTCGTCATCACAATGTCATGAACATATCTTCGTCATCGCAATGTGACCAACATATCCTCGTCATCACAATGTCATGAGCATATCCTCGTAATCTTAATGTGACACAAATATCTAATCATAATGTGACAAACAATTCCTAATTTAGCTATGTGAATGTCATCCATAGTCTTGGTCAACCATGGTTATGGCCAACCATGGTCACCTATGGACAAGAATTTTCAAACATGGTTAACCACTTTCAACCATGGTAAAACACATTCAATCATGGTCATGGTCAACCAAGGTCTACCATAGTTGTCCTTTCAATGTGATAAACATTACATTGTGATCACAATATGACGAATATAAAGTATTTAATATTTTATTATTAATAATCAATTAATAACTAATAATTAAATTATTATTAATAATCAATTAATAGCTAATAATTAAATTATTATTAATACATTTAATACTTAAAAACATTAATATGTTTAATACTACTTGAACACATTCTTGAATTTTTTATTTTATAATTTATATATGATTAATATAGTATTTAAATAATACATTATTAAAGATGCTTTATAGATTCATGTATATATTAATAATACTTTATTATTGTATTTTTTTATACTTTATTGATAATACTTTAATATTTTATTATGTTTTCTAGATATATTTATTAATAATATTTTAATATTTTAATAATTTATATATACTTTATAATTGTATTAATTAATTAACAAAAAAATTAATGATCAATGTATAAATATATTTTTATTAATTAATTAATATAATAATACATTACATATTAATACTTTAATACCGTAATGTATAAATTGAATTAATAATATAATTATTTATATATTTAATAATTTACACATAAATTAATGTTTTAATACTTTAATTTAAAATTTGTATTAGTGTTTTAATTTTTTAATATATTTAATATTTA